>VWPU01002933.1:0-92301 GCA_013398955.1 Callaeas wilsoni
GCCCGCTCCGCTCCGCACCGCGCGGGCCCCCTCGCCCCGAGCATGCGCAGAGGCGGCCGCGGCGCCCCGCGGAGCGAGGGCGGGGGCGCGGAGCGGGGGCGCGTGGGGGCCGGGAGGGACGGGCAGGGGGCGACACCGGGGACGAGGGGGGATGGGGACGCCTGCAGGGGAGAGAGCGGGGCAGGGCAAGTTTGAAGAGAAGAATGTGCGTGAGAGGAGCCGGGGCGCTGAGCTGGAGCGTCTGCGGGGTGACCCTTCGGACTCCCCGAAATGGCCCGCTGGCGCTGGTGGGGCGGCAGGTCCGGCTCGGGCGGCCCGTTCCCTCTCACACCGCTCTCAGGCGCCGCTTGTTCTCACACACCCTTGGGGGACCTGCGGGGTTTCGCTCTAAGGCCGCTGTAAGAAAGGAGGGAGCGGGGTGGTGGAGGAAAAGCCCGCCACCGAACATTGCCGTTCCCCGCCTCAGCACATCCTGCAGCGCCCGGAGCCAGGTGTCCGCTCCTCGCCGGGACACCTCCCGCTCGCACTCTCGTCCTGTCCCACCTGTGCAGCAGTCGGTGACGGGGACCGGCCTGTAGGCTGAAACCTCTGGCAGAGCTTAGTTGTGCGGCAGGTCCAGCCGAAATCCTCCGTTGGGATCAGGTTTTGCCCCGGCTCCTCTGGAAAGTGGGAGAAAACCATGGTCACGTTTTGGTAGAAATGTATATAATTTTTTTTTTTTTAAATCCGCCTT
The DNA here is from genome assembly GCA_013398955.1 of Callaeas wilsoni. Classification (NCBI taxonomy): domain Eukaryota; kingdom Metazoa; phylum Chordata; class Aves; order Passeriformes; family Callaeidae; genus Callaeas; species Callaeas wilsoni. Next base: position 734 of record VWPU01002933.1, read on the forward strand.
CACTGAGATCTTTAATGCCTTACATCAATTAATAAACATATGGTTTATCAATAAAATACATTTTGCTTTTCTATGTCAAATTATACTTCAGAAATTTATTATCCTTTCATAAAATATCTTATGTTTTGTTGCACTCCATTAGTATACTTACCTCTTTCTGTCCTTGGTTTCCTGAAACAGTTGTTATCATTGTCATTAGATTTGCGACTGAGGGGACCGAGGTGCGTAGCACAGTTACATCTGAGCTCCCTTAAGTGCTGTGCATTGGGTGCCATTCACTGAAGAGGTACTCGGGACTATTCTGGCACTTCAGGTGGTACCCACAGTACAGCTGCGGAGCACCAAAATGTCATGTATCCAACCTTTCTGTATCACAACTTACACATAGAATCAGTAAAGTTGGAAAAGACCTCTAAGATCATCAACCGTTTAACCCAACAGCACCATGTGCAGCACTGAACCATCTCCCCAGTGATCATGAGACTACCCCCAGCTGCTTACTGAATATTTCATCCTGTCTTACAATTGTCTGTCTTACACCCTAACTGCAAACAGGTTCCCGAAAGTCAGTGCTATTGTCGTTGCTCTGCTGGTCTGTGTAGTTCTCAGTCATTTACCAGATGCTTCGTGGAACAAACCAAATTAACTTGCTGTTTCAGCCTCCTTCTTCACAATGTCAGTAGGTAGTCCCAATGGCAATTTGTTATTTTTACTCAATACTTTGTCGTGGGAAAATCTCATATGCTATAAATTTTCAAGTTTCCTCTCCATGCTTATAAATTATACATCTTTGTCACCAGCATTCTTGCTACTTCCAGTCTCTTTATCACACATTGCTTCTCTGGCTTTGTTTTGAGCCTTTCTGTTTACCTGAATGAATACCCTAAACTCTTCCCTAGTAAAAAGGAAAAGGAAAAAGTCTGTCTCTGCCCAGGAGAAGAAATGGAAGCATTTCAGATAGTGGTGAAAAAGAACAAGTATTCTCCCAGTGTAGAGAATATTAATTTTACACAGTGCCTTTACCGTTAAAGTTTTAGGGGATGTGATTCATCTCCCAAACTGTCAGTGGAAAGATACCCACTGATTTTTGTGGTCCTACATCAAAGCAGAACAAAGAGGAAAAAATGCTAAGTATTAATCTGTGTGAGGACGCATACTTATATAAAAATCTGTATAATTCTGTATTAATTCTAGTACCAGGACCACTTTAATTTAGAGCTAGCTCAGTTATTTTTGCATGCCAGCATGTCAAGCCACACAGACGTAATAAATTGCCATCAGATTCAGTGGTTACAAAAGTTACATGCCATTAAGATGAAGATCCACATTTTGCAGCCTGTCAAATTCATTATTTAGGGATTATTGATTTATACTTAATTGATTTACATTTAGCTTATTTTCCTAATTATTGTCCATAATCTTCTCAATTGTAATGATGGTGTTCTAGAGTGAAGTAATTGCAGCCACGAAAATATGTCAAAGAATAAATAACGATTCAGAGCATAAATAAGCTTTATGAATGCCATAAAATTATTCTTGAAAGATTTTTTTTAGAAATTTTCAGCTCTTAGATGTAATTTCAAGAGAAATATTGTCTTTCTTGAATGTGAAAGAGGGTTAAAATGTGAAAATATTTTCAGAGAGAAAGCAAAGTAAATGATGTTATTTATTAAATCATCAGTGATCCACCATGGTTTGTTCTTTCTGTCGGCTTTTTTGTTCCTCATTACTCTTCAAGACAGTTTTAGTGAAAAGAAAGACTAAGCACTGCGCCATTCATTATGTTCTGTCCCTGATACATCAACGTTGGCAGATTAATCCATGTTTAAATATTAGGAATTGCTCTCTTGTATGTGCACAGATGGGTCATTGTTGTATTTTGGGGCAGAGAGGGGGAGGGGTTAGGAGCTATGGAGAAGAGACTATGTTTCCTTGGGCCACTGTAGGTTACAAGAAACAGCAGCAGCTCTTTCACATTCAGGCCGTAGGCACGTGAAATGTAACTGTAAATATAGTGTTCTTTGGCTCTCTTGCAATCACTCTGTTTTTCTAACATATTCCTTGACATCACCAAAAGCGAGAGACTTTTCTCTCTATATAAAGGGGTCATTTCACTGGGAATAAATAATGCACTGTAAAGAAGAGTATGCTTTTATATGTCCCTGTATCTTAGGGACATTGACTTGACTTTTTCTTTTTTCCAAATTTCACACAGATATTGATGCCCTCTCCAATTCTATTCACAGCAATTAAGTGAATATTGCAAAATAAATGTCTGCCTTGAAAGTCATCATCCACTGCCTTCTCTGTTGCTTTAATTCTTTTGATTTAGGTAGGTAGGCATTTTATCATTGTCTCATTTCTGGTGCAAATCTATTTCTGAAAGTTTTCTGTCATATGACTAATATTAGGAAGAAAAGTGAGTTATACTGCTTCAGAGAAGTGAACCCTTGTACAAAAGGTTGTCTCACCAATGGAGATCAGTGGAATGATCTCTGCTAGACAAAATGCTAATCAGCTCCTTTTTGTGGTTTTAAAGGGAGAGAAATATATAAACACATGCATATAGACAAAATAATGATGGCATTACTTACCATGATTCTATCTTCAAGAAGGGTAATATACCTTTTGCTACTGTCAAGAATAGCTTACAGCTTCACTGAACTCCCCCAGTTCCATTATCTAAGGCTTTGAAGGATGAAGCCAAGGCTTTCTCTGGCCCTCAGTAAACCTCTTTGGGCTAGGGAATGACTGTGCCCATTGATTTTTTTCTTTCAGATTCCCAAGAATTAGGGAGGAAAGGAGATAGTAAAAGAAATTAAATACTAAACAGCAAAGTTCAGTACTTATTAGCTCAGGTACCACAAGACTACAGAAATATTAGCATTACTAGTTTTTTTCCTATGGAGAATTTATTGAGAATGACATAAGCAAAGCTGGAGTCGCAGCTGCACTGTGCAACCTTACGCAGATCAAAAGGCAGGTCTGTGATGTGACCAGAAACTGGATGTGTATTTGTTGCTGTGTGTATTTTGAAGGTTGAATTTGTACAGTGTCTGGTGAAAAAAACCTTACAGTTTTAAATTGAATGTGCACTAATGGGAGTTGCTACCAGAAATAGCAACATGAGAGTTTAAAACTTCTAGGCCTGTGTAAGGAATGAAGTCAGTAATAAGGCTAGAGTGAGGGACTCAAGGGGTTAAATGATGACTGCTGTTTGAAACAGTCTGCTGGTTTGGAAGGGGGCTGTAGCTGGTAGGACCTTAGACATCTCTTACTGCAGGGGTTTATCTCATTTTTTAACTATGTGGTTAACACTGAGAGTTAAAAAATGTCAACAATCAAACTTGCATCCTCTTCCTCAGCATCATGAAGATAAGGACAAATTTGGAGAATCTTATCTCCAATGTTCTTCGAAGATAAAATCAAAGCAAGACAAAAACCCGTGCTACTTTTCACTTCAGGGGTGATAACTCAGAAATGAGTTCGTGGAATCCTTCTTCCAGAACTTGGTTGACAGAAACACGGGATACTGTTAACAATAAGAAAAGGGAAATTTGACGCAGGGGTAGGGTTTAGGATTTACAAGTAGGGTTAAAGATTTTCAAGTCTTAAGAAGGCAGATTGTTCTTGTTGACCCCTGGAAATAGTAATTGTTTTGATAGAAACCTATGCCTTGAGCTGTATTAGTCCTGTAGGAACTAGAAGACAACTGCTTTGGAAGTAGGTATGACAATTAGGTTTACACCAAAGGTTTTAGGTAAGAGCCATAACACCTTTCTACAGATTCCTCCAAAGTTCAGTGTGTTGGTAGAAATCGTTGACTAATGCTGCCTTTAACTATGGGGCTTACTCCCTTAATTCAAGTTCTAGTTAGTATTCGAGTAATAGTGTTGGGGTTTGAGAATTGTAGCTGCCATAAATGCTGATAATGCAACTATGTAAGACTGCCAAAGATGAGTAGCAGGGAGGAATAAATAGACTCTGATGTATTGTATTGTGATTTCCTGTAGAAACTGGTGCCCTTCCTAAACTAATATTGGAAATTACTTCAATGCTGATATTTGCATTCTAAATTCTCAGAATTTCCACTTCCATTTTGAATCTGTGGGAAGCAAGGAGGTAAGAAGGAGGTAGGCACTAATATAGAAGCCAGTGCTTTATACCAACTGGCAGAAACCAATGCCTTAGTCTCCTGCAGGCTGGGAAGAAGACTAGTATAAAACAGAGCGTTTAAATCTTAGGAAAATAAAGGATAAACGGGTAAATTCATTTCACACACATGCAAAATCTTGTCAGCAATCTTTGTACTTATGTAGCTGGCAGCCAAAGCTTTCATGGTTTTCTTCCTCAAGAGAAATAGTGTTTACATCAGGTGGAGAAATAAACTAAGTCTATATTTTGTTTTACAGTTAGAATTCATTCTCTAGATCTGAACAAGACTTTTGCCACATGAGAGATTAGGGTTTTTTACTGATGTAAACAGTACATCAGTAAAACAGTACTCTGCATCCCTGAGTAATGTTCAGTCATACAGGGTGTCCTGCAGGGAAGCACAGAAACAGTACCAATGGAAAGCAGAGACTGACCCTGTCCTACATTATAACAGTAGGTTGTTATGTATAAATTACAAATTAGCATTGGACTCTGCACATGCTACAGAGGTGAGAACTGGGCAGATACTGTGATAAGGCTTATGTTGTCTTTTCCTCTTTCAGTCTGCATAGGAGTATTTGCTCTACGAGGGTGTTGTTAGGATTTGAAACAGGTTAAGGGTAGGGCTTTGGAAGAGGTTGACTGAGTATAAAGAGCATACTTTATGCAGCATCCACAGCGTTCCCAGAAATAAGAAGTAATAAGACTCAGCTCACATGAAGAGAAGCCATTGGCAATAATTGATCCCGTAGTTATTAATAATGCAAGAATTAAAATTAGGAGGATTAGGAATTTAGGATTAACGTTTGAGAATCTTTAGATTCAATCTAGTAAATAAAATGGTCCAGGGAAGGTTTTGTGGCCCTGAGGTGTCTGGTCTTCTGGATGGAGTTGATAAGATTTGATAAGTTGATAAGATAGAGTTTCTATCTAGAATGCAATTTACTGCCAGTCTCTGGAAGGTTTTTAGAGGCAGGAAAAAAACAAAACAGTGATGCTAGAAACTGATGCCATTTGTTCTTTTTCAGTAATGATTTACTATCTTTCAGATGAAGATTAGGAAAATGTCAAGACTCCAGATTACAATCAATTTTTACAGGTCTAAAGTGTTAGGAAGGCTGCTGTCAACAGTAGGAGAGGTTGAAGTGGGTTAAGGTGTTCATAATTCATTGACAACCTAGTTTATTGGATCTAGAGATACGAAATGGTCTGGTATTGTCAAGATCCAGTATTTTATTTTCAGTTTGCTATCTTTTTCACCTGCCAGGTTTATGTACAGTCTTCATTAAGGTTACACTATAAGAGACTACTCCAGGAGAATGAATTATTGCTGGGGAATACAAAGCAGCTTATTGCTATCAGTGGCAAATGCCTTTTTTTCAGCAATGGGCACAGTGAAGGTTGGGGATAAGACTGGCTTGAAGGTAAGGATAGAAAAAGCATATTTTCAAGACCCATGTTTAAAGCAAGATTCTTCAAAGCTTGAAGGAATAGGATGTTCCATGGAATTGTCATGAGTTTATATTCTTTTTGATACTCATATGTATGCATATAAAATTAGGAATTGGGGTGGAGTTAGGAAGTATCATTTGGAAAATGAAAACTTAACCGTATGGGATAATTGTTGGAGATAATTGTTTGTTTCTGCACAGCTCCCTGAACAGCTGTCATGTTTTCATGGGCTGTTCTCCTAGTACAGGTATGCTGTAAGTGTTGCCAAAGAGACTGCACCTGAGGTTACAATTTACCAAACTTTCTACTGATCTTTCCCTTGCTGTAATGAAAGTAATTTTTGGGATTGGAGTTATGTTCAGTGCTTCAGGCAATAAAATTGAAGAGTCTGGTTTTCCCAGACACTGCAGGGCTTGCCAGTATTATGAGAATCTTTTGTTATAAGTGTTGGTTACGTAGGTCGGTGTTAAAGGTTGGGTTTGAGAATTCTCTTGGAGATCCTGAGTTGTCAGCTGATTTTCATGTTTGCTATGGTTATCAGTCTGGTTGTGGTTATGATTTAGGAAGAAAAGGATGAAGAACCTCCACATGTGGATTCTCTGTGCATCAAAGGGTGAGGAAAGAAACTGGTATTATCAGAACTTAATGCATTATTTTCAAGGTTTGTTTTGTGGTTGGTGTTGGTGGTTTTGTTTACAGAGCCATAATTGAGATACTTGGAAAAAATTAGTTTATTACTTGCTTTCTGACCTGTCTGTGCAGACTAGATAAGGGCATGTGTTTTTAACGTGAGTCTCCTACCCCTACTTTGATGCACACCTCCATGTCACACAGGTGCCTTCCCTCATGTGTTCTACTCCCCAACCTTCCTTTTGACTAGCATGCTTCTATATTTTTAAACATGAGGAAAAGTAACTGCATTTACATAAAATCTTGTCACAATTAAGGAGCACCCTTTTTTCATTAACTTTGTTCTTTTCATTGATTGATGTAGTCTGACAAATTTGTAATTCTCTGTGAAGTTCCTCCTTTCTTCCTTTATAGAGCCTTAATAGACACAAAAGTAAGCAGTGTTTTAATGCTGATACAGGTGGTCTCTTTGAGGAGCTACCACATATTCACATTTATGAATGGAAGATATTCTGATTGGGATTTTTCTGGGAATGTGCTGTGTGTTTGGCCTCAGGTTAAAACAGAATGTAAATAATGTCTGCCTATGAAGTTCATTGGAGAAAAGGAGCAATGACTGTATTTGCTGGTGTCATTGACTTAGTTGGATCTCAGTCATGACTCTTTTGTAGAATAATCTGGTCTTCCTACACCTCCCTCCCCAGAAAAATATTGCTGAAATAGTGTTTTACATCATATAAACAGCATATTTCCATCCTGTTCAGCAAGCAGCAGGAAGTATCAAGTATCCTGCAGCATTACCAGCTCAGCTTTGTTATTCGGTTCCAGTTTTTGGAGGCTTATTTCAGCCAAAGTCCCTAAGCTTTCAAGGCTCACCTGCTGGTATTTTATAGGACTGCACTGGGTAACTGATACAGCAACCCATCATTCTTTTAGTTTGTATGAATTTCTTCTTGAGATCCTAGCCTGTTGTAATCATAATTATACTTCATTCAAGAGAAAAAATAAAAAGAGCAATTAGTGTAATGTGCATTACATCTTCTAAAATATAGTGCATAAGGGATACCAGAATTTTCCTCATTTAAGACAACTGAAAATGAGCCATATATTTGATGCCATTCTCAGTTTCTGTTTAGTTTTTACATATTGCTATTACACACCAGAACTGCCAGAAATCTGCATTTTGATTTCCATCTCTGAATTTTTCCAATGGCCAGCTAAAACTTGAGCCTGTCACAGTTTTGCAACACAGCTCTTCAAATGTTTGTCTTCAATTGCTGGTATCTTTTTGGTTCCTACTTTTTTGTTGTTTTTGTTTTGGTTTTTTTTCATTTTATCTGAAACTTCCTTTTGCAGGAGAACAATTGAAACAAATACATGGGCTGAGAGAGCTAAAAGGGGACAGTGTAGGCAGGCTCAGTTACTCACATTGGCAACTGTTTATCTTATTATCAGACAGAGTGTCCCTGTTTAGTTCTGCTTTAATCGGTGTTGTTCTTGAAGCAGTGGGCCAACATCTGCATACTACAGTCAGTTTTTAATTATGACTTGGGACAAATTATGAACACAGGTGTTTAAGTATAAAAGGCCTCTTAGAGTCCCTCTTCTGCATTGTTTTGTGGCATTGTTTTGTGTTGGGGGAGCACTGGTGGCCTATCTAATACACAAGGAGGCAGTGCAGGCACAGACTAATGGTCTGCATGTGTCACACACTTGTAGCATGTTTATTAGTTTTTGACAACATTAATGCTACCACCCTCACAGTTCCTTTTAACTGGAAGAAATTAAGACATGGAGAAGGTGAATTACTGGGAGAATTTTAACTGGAAGAAATTAAGAAGGTGAATTTCTAACAGCAAATGAATTTATGTCCAGCCATGATAGTCCTGTACTTCCTCTTCCTATGCATAGAAGCCTCATAATTGATCACTTTTCAAAGCGCTTTGAAGTAGAAGGTAAGTTTATCCTGCTCTATAAGAAAGAACACAGAGAAAACAAAGGTAACATTTCAGGGAGGCCTTGTGCCTCGGGGGGCTCCATTTCATACCTGCCCAGTTTTGAGAAGATGAGGGCCAAAACATAAAGTACATCTAACTAATAACAAAAGAAAAAAATCATTAGTAGTTTATAATTTAATAAATATAAAATTCCCATTTTATTTAACTCATGTTCCTCCAAAATGACACATCCTCTCAAAGAAGTCGCAGAGGTTGCCAATTGACAACTGCCTTTGAATATGAGAGTGCCATCAGACTTCAAGTATGTCTCATCGTCCACCTCAGTTCATAAAATAATGGTCATTTTAGTAGTCCTAGCTGATGAAAACAGAATCACATGCATTAGCATGCCATGTAATACATCTTCTCTAGACCAAATTCTGGTTTTATCCCAGAAAATAAAGAAACCTCTTTGAGGAAAGTGGTTATGTGTAGTAGCTTTAAAATCTAGGCATGGAAAAGCTTTTCATTTGAGTTGGTGCCTTTTAATTGTCTTAAGATTTGAAAACCCTGTTTAGGGCTGACCATTCCCTTTTGAAATGTGAGGCAGCTTTCAGTACACAGGCCCTACAAAGTCTCAGGGACCAGTCTCAGGAGCCCAGTGGGCCGGGTGTGTTAACAGCAGCTCCCAAAAGGCATTGAGTAGTTCATGTGACAGGGGATAATGAAATAAGGATTGCACTAAAACTGCCAAGTTGCCTTAAGCTTCCTGTCCATGGGCATAGATTTCTGCAGAGCACAAAATTCCCTCTCAAAGGTTGTGTGTTTGCATGTTGTTTGGGAAGTTGTATGGATTTGAAAAGGCAAGTCAAGAAAATACTATTTTGGTCATTGTTTAATGTAAAAAATGTGAATATTTGCATCTGATATTAGGACAAACAGAGGAGAATATAGCAGCTCTGTGAGAATCACAAAAGAATCAGTAAATGCAGGATGAGCAGAAATTTTTGCATACGTTTTCCTATCTGATGCTATCTTGAAACTGTGATATGCCTTTTTTCTCTATAATGTGTGTTAGACTAAAGGATCGATATGTTGATTTCTCCTTCATTCACTCTTAGTGGTATTCATTTCCCCTTGACACTTTAAAAAACATATTTAATAGGTGCTCACAACACTTCAGTAATTCTACTGCAGTCAGTAATAATCTCAGCTGCCCATATTCCGATCTTTTTCCAAGATTATTTTCTAGTCAATACCATGAAAATTAATAACTTTATCAGAAAAATGTCAAGTTTTGCTTTCAACATGTATCTTCAAAGCAGCAGTGGGTGTCCGAGCCCTGCTGTCTGCCAGGCACATTGCCCAAACTATAAAATAATCAGATTCATTTGTAGCCAATCTGTACTGAAGCAAAAAGTAACAAGGTCTACTACTGTAGCGATGGTTGAGGAAGATTAAAAAGTACAAAATATAAAACTCTGGATTAAAATATATCCTAATTTACTTATATCTTAATGAAATTCTATCAAATAGGCAATAAAAAGATAGGAATATGGAAATTCACATTTGGATTCTTAGTTAAGGAAATCCAAGTTCCATTACATTGCTTTTTCCACCACTGCATTATTTTACAAGTCATGTGATCAGACACTCTAGATTAAAGGGTATTGATTATCAAACTATCATAGCAATAAGTAAGTGCTGTACTACATAACAATCTTCAGTGATGCTAGTGAGTCCCAAATTAATATATTTCAGTATTAAATTTGTTCTGATAATTTTTACATAGATTATGAAAATGTAAATATTCTGCTTATTGACGTAATGAAAAGTTATAGAGGTATAATGAAAAATATTTTTATGAATTTATGCATAATGCCTTGAGATAAGATTGCAAAGCCAAAACATTGTTCAGAAAAAAAATCTGAACATTCCAAAAGGTAGTACTGTGAAAAGGCTGCAAAATAAGTTGCAGAATTTCTGAAATACAGTGGGCAAAATACTGAAGGTCGAAATAGGCCTATTTGTTTGTAGTGCTGTGAGACATTAAAACCAGAGGTCACCTGTCTGTTACAGGTGCAGTGTTGGTGCAGATTCTCAGTGTTTGGAGAAAGCAAGGCTTGGATATAGTTATATCCAGTGTATATTTTCAAATTATGAAGTATAGGAGGCAATGTTTATTTTATATTAAGGATTAACTTATTGTATCCAGTATGATTCCAGGTGATGCCTGCAGTCATTTTCCAAAATTTATTATATGGTTTAGTCTTCTAAATCTCTACCAAATTATAATCAGATATGAGAGCAAGACTGAGAAATGGAGAGAAAAAAAAATTACTCCAACTATTGGCTATTATTTATATGATACCCTGCTATCATCCCTAGATTGCTCAGAATCCCTTAGTCCTCCTAAAGATAGACCTTAAGGATCATCACATTTGCAGACAATAGCCTTTTCAAAGCTGGGCTTGGTTATGCCAATAGGATTTTTTACATCTGTTTTTATTTTTAGGTATGTAAAAGGCTCAAAATTCATTCCAGATGAAATATAGAAATCTTGTCTTTTAGTTTCCCCTAGATAAAAACATCCAGCCTATCTTAACCATAAATACAATTTCTGTTCTTTATTTATTCTCACATCTGCAAGCCAGCTATGATTATGATCCTTCTAGTATTTTGGCAGGTGCCTAATTTTTAAGCATGTAAATATATCTGTGTACCTCATTGGGTTTTATATTTTTATGTGTCTTTATTCTCCCCAGGCCTAGCTCCAACTACTACAAGTTAGCTAGACATTTCTAAAATCAGTGTATGTACCTGAAAGGCTTATATAGGAAAAGTAGAATCCATAGATATTTCCTGGGCATTTGTATGGTGCTAAGACAAATATAAACCAGAATGACATTACCATCATTTTGAGTTGGAGGAATGTTGAAGTGGATTAAAAAATCAAAAAGGATGATTAGTTCACTGTATATACTCTTCTGATGGACCCAAGATGATTATGGTATTGAAAATACCTGGAAAGACCTATAGGAAGTAATGAATGAGAAAGGCTTATCTGCAGTGCTCTGCTTTTTGGGAAAGGAAAATAACGAAATGAAAATGGGCATTCAGTGTCCACCATTCAGCGATGCCTGCACTGCTAACAGCGAGGGGAAGAGATCGATCAGGTGCTGGTGCTAAAACTCTGAAGAACAGTTCCAGACAGTATCTAAGATAAGCTACAATCTTGCAGTTTTGCTGTTTGAAATAATCCCTTGAATTCCTATAAACCTGTGCTAAATTGCACCTAATTGAATAGGTCAGAATTTCCCACATTTTAATCTACTGAGACAAAATTCTTCATGAATGTATAAGCAAGCATAGATATTGACTTCAGTGGGCTCATGTCAGATTGCTAGAGCTCTGAATTTGGCCTGTTTGCCTTTGGAGCCTAAAGTGAGTGTTTTGTGAATGACAGTGTAGCAAGAGAGATGCATTTTGACAGGAGTGAGAATAATGAACAGGCAGGTGAAAATACCTGGGCATGTTATTCTTCGTGGCAAGCTTCACAAGCAGTAGAGCTGCTGCCTTGAGAGTTGCCTGTGGGTCTGTCACTTTGTTCCTCTCTGTCAGGGTTCATTTATCAGAGCTGCTTTGTCTCCAAGGGTTGCATCCCCGATGGCTTACCTTAGCCTGTAAGGAATTTACGTGTTATTATCTACTTTGAATATGTCTCAAATTCCCAAGAAAACTCTAGAGCTGTTTCTGTATTATAAAAAGGAATGGGAAAGAGAACATAGCTTGTCGTCCTGTTATTTGTTTAGAAACATAACTTGTGTTAGTGTAATTTTATGATATGTTTCTGAAACTCATTGGACTTACTGTTTTTGTGAAAAAAAAAAAATAAATAAATTAGAAGTACCTGTTAAATTATCTTATGAAATTCAGCTGTTGATTTATTTTATATTACTTACCCTTACACCATTAGTCATATTGTGAAATTTAATCTCATATTGCATTGAGAATGAGGAGCATAAACAACGTTTTAAGAGTTGTGGTGGTGGAGAGAGCAGTAGCACACTGTCACAGTGGATATTCATAAAATTTCAAACACCTACATTGATCAAACAATAAAAACTGGAATGAAAGAATGCACAGTTTGATTTCAAACATGTCAAGCTGGTACAATCTACTAACTTTGAAACCTGACCACAAGCTTGCATTACCCACTTTTTCTGTTTAATTTCCAGCTGTGGGAGCCACAGGAATGGGCTGCAGGCATGGGAATGTTGCTGCTGTCCCTTCAACAGGGAGTTTCCCTGTTCCTGACTTCCCCTCCCCAAAGGCAAAATGGTCTGGCTTGTAAAACAGTGGCTTCTTTCTATGCAGAAGACTGCAGCACGAAATGCAGGAATTATTTTGTTTTTGAAAAATTTCCCTCAAAAATAGATGTTCAGTGCTTTGCTTCCTCTCTTACTTTTTAGGCCTCTCACTTTGAAAAATGTGTTAAACTTAATTTCTTTAAAAATTGCTGCTTTTATTTAATCAAATTAAAACTGTGTATTCTGAGGGTCATGATTTGGTAGATAACTTAGATCCAAGGTTTTTCATAATTTATTTAAAGAAAAGTTGTTAAATGTCAAGAGTTAATAAAAAATTGAAGCCCATGCCAGCCTTTCACAGGTCTATGTCAAACCTATGTTCGGAAAGCTTATAAAACCACCAAAACAAAACAGCAAACTGTCTTAATACTATGAAGGCCATTTCATGGGAAAAGATGACCTGCCTCAGAAAACGAACCCTCCCCTGCTGTTCCCTCACCGGTAAACTGGCTTGCAACAGAAATATGCTCCTTTATCCATCCGGCAAATATCTGAGCATGAAATTAAAAAGTCCCATTTTAAGTGAAAAGAATAGAGATCAGTGAGCTCCTGATCAAGCACACATTAAATAAAACTCTTGTGGAGCTCCTTATACAAGAACTCCTGAGGATTCTCCAGGGCTGTGGTACTGCCAAGAAGCACAGCCAGGAGGGCTGGGTGGTACAGAACATCCTGCTGTACTGTGGAAGTAAGCCAGTTAAATTTAGCAGTAAGATATTTCTAAAATAACAGTTGAGCACTGTATTCCATCCACGGTGTGATGAAAGGTGTATTGTGTCACTTGTTTGATCACAGCTTATTGTGCACTACGCTAAAAAGATGAAATTAGGCCTGATGAGGGATTTATTCAGTTCAGGTGAACTTTTACAAAGGGAAGGGATGTTGGGGCTTCCCTGGAATTAGCTTCTGAGTGTTACTGGCCACGCTCACCTGGCAGAGCTTTCACAGCTCAGTACAAGCAGCTGGGGAGTTTGCAGAGGACCTGGGGAATCCTTATAGGGCAAGGAGCAGACATACAGCTACATATAAAGGGACAAGGAAAGGCCCCTTAGGCTTCAAAAGGGATTGCTGACTGTGTAGTAATCCAGGACTTGAAAACTGCTGGATGTGGGAGCAGGATTTGGGTACACAAGCACCAAGGATAAGGAATAAATTGTTTACAAGTTGTTGTCTAAACCTGCCTTTTTCAACAGATTTGCATGATGTCTATTTGAAAAGCTACCTTGTTCCAGTTTGAGTTCTGCTAAAACCTAGCTTAGGAACAGAAAATCTTTACCCACTTTTGAACTGCTGGTCCTGAGGAAGGTGCAAATTATTCTGCCTCAAAGTCCTGGCTTGCTTCCTGCTCTGTCACCCAGGGTTGTAGAAGTAGTCTCCTCTAAAGCAGATACATTGATTCTTGTGAAACTAAGATGGATAGATCTCTTTGCCTGGCTTTTAGCATGTGGCTTTTGGTATTCCTATAGTGAGTCTGAGTCACGATAAATTCCAGTTATCACCCATTTTTCATAATTTCACTTGCATTTGCTTTTTCAGCCAGCTTCTCACAACATGGCTGTAACACTCCAAATATTTAAGCAGTCTCAGACAGCTGTCTTTTTTCTTTCTTTAAATGAACTGCCTTAAAAATGTACCTTTACTGTATTCTCTGTGCCAGTTATGGAGCTTCATCTCACAGTTATGTCCTCCTGAAGACCAGGAGGACAATTTTTTACCCGTGTTGAATTTGTTTGAGATAGTCTATTAGAGCAAAAGAAACAAAGAGCGAGAGATAGGACTAGGAGAATGCTATAATTGAAAAGGGGAAATTCTCTGAGTCAGTAAGTCCTGAGATGCCAGAATTTAAAGCCCAACATTCCTATGTAAAATAAAACAGATCAGGTTGATTTTAAAAACAACCAGTAAATAGCATTTCTTGGTTATATTTTTCTCTTCTTCCAAGTCTGTAAAATGAGACTCATCAGACTAAGGCAGTCTTTTTTGCAATCTCAAGAATTTAAAAGTATAACTCAATATAAGTATGTTGAGGAAAATGCCTACAAATACTACATATTTTCTTTAAAAGAAAATCCAGCTGTGTGGTTTATCATGAAGTTTTTGTCACTCCTTATTATGCTGTAACTTGATGCTAATTCCTGCTGTGGTAAATCCTGTAGGCTTCCCTTCCACTCTGTGTATTTCGATATCTACTGTGGAATAAGTATTCAGAAATCAGCAGCAAGGAAGATGGCTAATGACAAACTTGAGTTCTCAAACACAAATATCTCTGTAAGAGAACTTTAATTCAGGCCATGCACAGTATAATCTCATCCTGATAACCACTTTTATTTACATGGTCATTTAGATAGACCTATGTCCATCAATAAGTGATACCAGAATCACATGATTTGGCCTTCATTTCTCACTATAATTCTAAGAAAATCAATGTATCAGAAGTATAGAGGGGTTTTTTTGCTCATATCCTTTCCAGGATAGATTACTGTAAGCATATTATGAAATTTTCTGTCCCTTTGCTAATCAATATGTTACTAGGAGTCCTTTGCCTATTATTTTTCAACAGGTGAAATAATGGATCCTTATTAACTGTTTCAGTATTGTGTTACTCAACAGCAGACTTAAGAGGTAAGTTAATTCTGCATGTTTCAATTACATATTTTCTGTTGTGTTTTCTGAAAACGTGCTGGATTTTTAATTCCTTTAGATCACTGCTATTTTACATTGGGCAGGGTAGTGCCAAAAGTTATGCAAACTCTTCATAATTTTTAAGAACCTTAAATCTTCTTTTTTACAGGGAGAAAACAAAACAAACATATCAATGATATATCAAGGTATAATTTCTCCCAAAATTATGAACTAAGAAAAGGTTTGGTGAGGTAATGAAAGTTGTTCCTGGGGTCTTTTTGTTTATTTTTGGTTGTGTTGTTTTTCCTGTTTCTCGCTTGAGAAATAGTTTGTGACAGAGGAAGGGAAAAGCAAAGAACATCTATCTGTGCAATATTTAGGTAAAGCTGCTATTTCCAATCCAAAGGGTTTTCAGTGTAGAGCATCATTTAGATTTCCTAATATCAGTTTCCCTTTTGTCTGGTGTTTTTCAGTTAGTATCAATGAATTGCACATCAGAATACACAAAACAACTCATCCAGAGGGCTTTCCCAGTGTTTTGGAACTTTGACATTTTACTGTCATCTTTGCAGGAAAGAAAGAGGTGGGGAAAACTCAGATTTGAAGCATACAGATGAAGAAACTGTAGCAAACCATGTAGCCATAGGCTGATATTGTGGATATTTGCTAAACTGGAATAGTATGAGTTTATCCGTATAGGTGTTTGCAATAATAGGATAAAAAATTAGTAGATTCTTGCCTTGTTCTGTAGTGGTGAAAGCAAATCAGACTGGGTAGTGAGCTCACCAGGTGTTCATTCAAAGCAATAGTGGGGGTTCTAAACCCGTATTTTAGTAAAATGCCAAATAACTGAATTTATAAATGGATAAAATCAAAATTCTGGATTGTTGGTAAACCTCCCTAACAAAATGGGCAAATTATTTACTTCCCTTTTCTAAACCTTAACTGGATTTCCTTCTCAGGTCTGAAAAATATTTCAGCCACTTGTGCTGTATGTAAATTGAGTCAGTATCTGCATTCCTTTGACTTGCCTGGTCTTTCTCTTCACCTGTGCAAGGTTTGAGGACTGACTCACAGCGTGATTCTCTAAACAGTGAAGCACATATCTCCCTTGGGAGTGCATCAAATGCAAGTCACAACTGTGTCTGTCAGTACAAGGAAAGTTTCTTTCACTTGCTGCCAGGTAGGCATCCATCTAACCCCAGTGAGCTGTCAGTATCTCTGGGTAAAGCTTCCCAGCCCTTCCTGGTGGTGTCAAGACCATGAAGCCATGGGACTGTAAAAGCATTTTAAATAAAATAGATACAACTTCCTGCTTTCCATTGTTTTGCTGTTCCTGAGTAATGTTCTTAAGTAATTATTATAAACCACAAATTTCAGGATGTAAGACTGTATGTTTCAAGCACAGTGCTATTTCGTCTTCAAGGTAATTATTTCACAAAAGTCATTTTTGTGGAACACACTGGCTGAAATTTGAATTTACAAAAGACTTTGTATGAACTTCCCTCACGCTGACTTGTACTTCCACATTCAACTAGTTATATTTATGCCTGGGATGGCTGTATATTTAAGTTGGAAATTACCTTAAAATAATAAAAATGACCTGAAATGGGAAACTTGGATTGTATAATTTAGTTTAGTCCATGAAAGAAGATTAAAATGGCAATAGGAGTAGGAAAATGTTGGTAACTGACAAAAGGAATTAAGAACGGGTCATAGAGTATGACCCATTTACCATCAAGAGAGAAGGAAAATGCATGATGAGTTGTTTAAGAATGAGGGGGACCAGCCATTTTGTGGGAGCTAGTGTGATAGTAGATGTGTCTTCTGGATGATTAGAAATGTATTTTTCTGCACAATTGCTTTTAAAAAATATTTTAAGGGGAGGGCTTTGGTTTATTTTTAGTTTTTTTTCCTTTAGTGTAGGATAGTACAGAGTCAGTGACATCATCCTGTCTAAGGTACAAGGACAAAATAATACACACATGGAGGCCTTGGTAAACACACTATCAAACCTACACATGGCTGATTCATTTAAGAGTTTGTTTCTGGCCTAAACACAGGGTCTCCAACTTCTGAAACAAAAGCTCTGTTATGAAGCAAAAGAAACTGAGCTTGAGCCAGCTGAGTTTGTTATGTTCAGTCCAGACTGCTTTACAACCAATAATTTTTCTAGTTTATGTACAGTACCCTGCTATTTCCAGAGGGATGATTTTATTTGACTGTCCATTCACCTAGGGTACAAGTTTAACTTAAACTTGATGGTGCCAAATATGGCAAGTTGATCTTATACCTCTTTGATATCCCATTTTGCAAAGCCAAAGCAAGCATTACCAAGCTCTCCAATTGTGGCTTACCACATTTACCATTAAATGCAGCATTTTAAAACTTACTGTGGCATATCAAAGCCATGTGATCATTGAGATGCACAAGACCAAAATTACAGTGACAGAATGGTATTATTATATACGGTTTCCTGCATTTTTTTATGCTGTCATGAAACATAAAATGGATGCTAAAAGCATAGATCAAGCAAGAAAAACATTAAAGCATTAGGAAAGCATTCCTACACTTGAGAGGTTAAGAAATGTGTAAAACAGCAAGAAAATTAAGTCTATTGTAAATTTATCAGGCCTCATCTCAGCTGAGTTCACTTGTTTCTGTAACTGAAAGATAGTTCCAGAAGTCCATCCTTTGATATTAAAAAGAGCCTTGTAATTTGCTGGCTACATTTATCTATGGCTAGTTTATCATATATTTGCATAAAAAGTACTTGTTACTTTTCTTGGTATATTGGTGGCAGATTATCATATTCTCCATTAGCATCAGCTTTGGTAGACTGAATCAGGCAGTACTTGTAGTCATTTATTGTAAAAAAGTTCTCATTTTCTCTGTTACTTTTTTGCATCCACTTAATTTGAATGAATCTTTTGGAAGAAATGCTTAGGGTCTTTGGGTAAAAGACTTTTACATGAAATATTTCTGCCCTATTGTTTGATAATATATACTGTTTGTTTTTTTTTCTTCTATTTTTTTTGCCTTGATGCAAATTTCATGGTGTAATGCGAATCTTGGATACTTTTCCTGCCTTCAGCAGAGATTTTTATTGATTGACAAACTATACCAAAGCCTACAGCTTGGTCCCACGTGTTTTATTCTTCTAGACATTTCAGGCATGAAGGAAGCTATGCGACAAGTTCCAAAAATATTCCATATTTATTAAGATTTACTCTCAGTTTGCACTGTTCTTTACAAATGTATGGATGAGAAAACTCTAGTGCCAATGGGCTTGTATTCCATCTTTATTAAAATGCAGAATTTAATTAAAATGTGAAGAAAAAACCCCAATCTTGCAGAAGAACCACGTCTGGGTGTAATAATGAAGCTAAAGACCTTGCTTTAGGCTTAAATCCCATTAATTATTTTCACTCAGAAGTATCTTTCAGAAAAGCTTTAGGATTTTTAGTAAAGTCCTTGATATAAGGATGCTTGTTTTATTTTGTTAAGAAAAAAATTATAAAGATCAGTTCTATTTGCAGTGATTATTTACAGGTGCAGTATGAAGACATTTATTAGATATAGTTCAAGTCTGGATACAGGAACACTGAATAATTTGTACTTTAGAGAAGGGAAACCCCTTCATCCGTGTCATTCCCAAGCTACCCCAGCTGACAGTTTGAGACGGGGACAGAAACCATGCGAAAAGACAGTAAAAAAAAATGGCTGAGGGAAAAAAATCTACTCAGTGATTGTGTCACTCCTGTTGTGTGCTACAGTCTTCATTTTATTTGAATCATGGGCTGACTCTCAGGTTAAATTGGATAAATTTATTACTGAAATATTGTTTTCAACATCAAAGACTAATTATTTTTAGTTTTTAGCTTTTCCCACATAATTCTTCAATATTTATTTTCCTAACATAAATAATATGACAGGATGAACTGTAGGGTGAATGTGCCACAGTGATATTTGAAGATAAAATTTTTTTGATTTATCACAAAATATTTATGTCTTCAGAATAGTATGTTATTTCCTCTTTTGCTGTATTGACTCATCTTAGTCAAATATCACACAACAGGCTTTCTTTAAAGTGTCATGTGAATTTAAAACATTGGCTCGTGGATTTGAAGAATCTACAAGAATAATTTCTGTGAGAAGAACTGTGTTTTAAATATAGATTGCTTGTTATATAAAGGAGAATCAAATGCTATAGAAAAATAGGGGAGGGAAATATATGCAAGTAAAAGAAATTTTTAGAGATGGACATGGGGAGAAAAGGAGAGATCCAGAGGATTGATACAGAACACAAAATTAATCTTTTTGGACCATTTTTTTTCCTTAAGGATATGCTACACTTTGCTTTAATGTCTTTTTTTGTATCTGTAGTGTCAGTACTGATGCAAAATAAATATCTTGTGCACCCTTCAATGAGTGAAAGAGATGCTTGCTTTTGTAGCCAACCTTTTTGAACAGAAAAGATTCTGGTTTCTCAATTGTTTCTGAGTAACTGCTGATTGTACAATAGCAATTTGACGTAACTACTGTGTGATTTGTATTTAACTTACGCTTCATAATGGGCATGATTTGCTTGCTTCCTTCTTAGATGTAGAGAATTTCTGTGGAGTTTTAAAAGTTGATCTAAAAAGTGAAAATGCTATTTTTCAATAGTTCTTCAGTTTGCCTTTTTTCTGTGTGTATGTGAATAGCTACAACTTCTTTAGTGTTTGTGCCAACTCTTCTTGAATTAATGAACTACCTTAATATAAATCAAAGCTTTTTCACCTCAACAAGGCATTTTTTTCTTGGCCTTAAAAATCTCAAAATAGCAGAAGGTCCAGGTTGTTCGGGCACTAACCTGTTATGAATAACTTCCTTTGTCCCTGAACATGTGGAACAATGTAGTATGGCTAGAACCATAGCTGGGAAGAAATGAGCTGGGGGAGTGACAAGTCACTTCAAATACTCCCAATGTTAAAATAAATTAGTTATTTAATTTAATATTCAAATACTTTCATGCAATTCTCTACTAGAAAGTGACCTGAGGTATTTTAATCCACTGATTTACAGGTGTGGCTTTAGTCTCATCATGCAAACTTTTTTTACATCAAATCACATCATCAATCATGATCTTGAAAAATAGAACAATTCTATTAAAAAAAAATTGTCAGCCATTTGCTTCTGTCTCCACTTTAAAGCTAGAACAATCTCAGGTGGAATAAAAATGAGATTGATGCAGGCAGTCACCCTGTGCTCTTAAAAAGCTACAGTATAAAATGCAATATTGTCTGATTTCTTCCCTGCATAAATTTTTTTTCTCCTGCTTTATTCTGGTGAATGATTGTGGCTCTTGTGAGTCTAAATGTTTTGCTTTGCAAGGCTTGCCTTCCTCAGCAGCTCATATTGAGCTGTCTCTTGCAGCTGTACGTTCAAAGGAAGAGAGCCCTTGCTGTAATAAAGCGTCTTCATTGAAGACACTCTGGGATTACTTGTTTCTCTTGCTTTCATATTTGGTAGAGTTTCAGTAAAAGGGAAATGTAAAACACTGCATTGCCTTTTTGTTCAGTAAATGTATTGTTTTATTCATTAGTAGTGTTTGTTAAACCTGTGAATTTGGAAAGCACTTTAAGTGATACCTGCCTTTCATACTTGGTTGCCTTGCCTGTACGTATATTCTATACATCTGGGCTCTCTCTGTGGTTTCTGTTACTACTGTATTTGCGTCACCTAATTTAAAACAGACTTTCTGCTGTTTTCAACTATAATGGGTTTGTGGCTTAGTATGTGAAATAGAATTGACTGCACAAAATGTGAAATTCTGATGCTAGACATTCCGGCTAGGTCTCTACAGACAGGAATGTGCATTTGTCTGGGCAAGCATTATAGTCCTAGGGGTGCTTAGCTATTTTAGTGACAGCCTGAATATGTTGAAGTTGTTTGATTAAAAAAAAAAAAAAAGGCATTTATTTTAAAGAAAAGAAGAGACTGCCTCAGCACAGCTTCAGCATTTTTGCAGTGTAAATCTCATGCAATACAACTGTGGAAAAATCAGTGAAAGAGACTGAAAGGAGAATAAAATTTTTTATGCATATAAAATGTAATATTAAGTAAGTTGTAAAAACATAGACAAATGTTTACTAGCAGGAGTAAGTCATACTAAAAGAATCTGATGCATAGATTGCTCCTAATTATCATGTATTTATGATACTGAACCGTATCTGCAAAGGAATGCAAACATATTAAGTCCACAAATCCCCTCAAAGTCTAAATTTTAAAGCATGAGATGGCTTATCCCATCTTCAGTCCTCTGTTTTTGGAGAAAGCAGATACTTCACACTGCTCTGGTAGTGATGAGCACAGGTCAGTAGTACAGCCACAAGAGTTTCATAATCAGAGAGCAAGTTGTTAAGCTGAAATTGTCCCTGTGGGGAAGGGATAATCTCTCCAGCAAGGTTAGGAGAGAATGAAGAATGAGGGAGGAGAGACTCCTGCTTCTCGGGTAGGAGACAGAGAAGGAGGAGTTTGAGCTCCTCTATGAGAGAAAATTCTCAGGGTGGAGTGATGTGACTACTGAAAGTCCCAGTACTTTTTTTTTTTATTTCAGGATTTTATTTTCAAGTTTCAGAATACAGAAAATATCTTGCCTCCAGCCAGCTGCTAAGCACCGCCTCTTCCCTCTGCCTGAAGCAATTTCAATCTGTCCTATTATGGCTTTGAATTCTAGAGCTGCCTGTAAAACCTTGAGTCGTTGTTCCCAGGGACAGGAGCAATTGAGTCAACCCCTCTGATGGACACACAGCGATGTAGCATGATCACATCGTCCTCCAACAGAAAATCAGCTGAAAAATACTTTGGTCATTATTCGTGGCCCAGGCAGTGCCAGGGATCTTCTATTGCCAGCTCTTCTGCTTTTCTCCAGCAGCCTGGCTATCCGAATTGGTAGGAGTCCTCTTAGCAACTCCCAAGTCCCAGACTACTAGCAGGATTTTTTTTTAGAGGCTCCCTGCAGCTCTTCTGATGGCTTCAGTTAACTCCTGGAGCAGGGTGCACAGTGTGGGAGATGAGAGATAACAGGCCATAGACTGACACTGCAGAAATAAAGAATTTCTGACAGTTTCTGTAATGTCAGTTTTATGTGTTGGACTCTAGTAGCATGAATGGCTCATCATTTGTTTTAACCAGTTTTTACAAATAATGGAATGGAACAAAAATAGAATAGCACATGGTTTGGATCTGTTTTTATCATTGGCGTAAAACTCACTTCCAAAGTAATGTGTCAACTTCATTTTAATTTGATTTCTTTTATATGAATAAGGAGATTGATTTTATTATGAACTGAAATGAAAATGCTAAGAGAAAACAGAGCTCATGTTTATATTGTATTATACAGTAAGGCACGAGGCTCCTGAAAGACAGGAAACTGATTGTTTGATTTGGTAATTCTCATTTTTTTCCATTCTGAAACTCTATCTGCTCTGAGGACCTTTCTTGTGTCTACTCAGGAACTAGAGATGATTTCCTGTCTATTGAGGAAGTGTACAGTAGCCAGAGGCAGAACAACTGAAGTTAAAGACTTAAAATTTAAATCCTATATGATCATTGGGAAAACTGTACCATGCAAATTCCTTTTCTAGTTTCTTTGGAAAGCAGTAGGATGCTTTTTTTTGCATTCATATGCCATTGTATAAAATGGAAAGCACAGGTAAAGTATCAGATCCATGACCCATCTAACCCTGTATTCTGTCCCAGAGAGTGGCCAAGAGTGGAAGCTCACAGGTGTGTAAGAACATCTCTCAGTGTACTGTCCCAGCTTAAAGGAATTTGCTATTGAAGATGTTTCCTCTTCAGAACGTCTTTACTGTCATGTTTGAAAGCTGCTGACAAACCTATTTTATACTATAAAATCTATGCATTTAATCTATACATTCACATTCAAAATATTGCAGTTATAAATGCTACCATTTCAAGATTCAATATGTGAAAAAATATTTCCTATTTTTAACTGCTGAATGATTACTTCTTTGTGACTGCCAGTTTTCTTGAATGATAAGAAACACTGAGAAACAATTTCTGACCATTTTTTCTATTATAATGTCTAATTCTTACATCTAGTGCAACTCATATCAAAGCTGAAATTTCTTGATCTTTTAAATTTACCCTTGTTCAGAAAACATTCCATACTTCTGCTTGAACCGGTTACCTTGCATCTACATAGTGTGATACTGAAACATCCTTTTGTGAAAGGTGGTCACTAGTAGCAATGTTTTGATGTGTGTGCTTGAGTTCTAGTCAGTGTTTAATGATTTTGTTTATCTCTTTTCTTTTAATTTTTGTCTTTTTGTCAGCATCTGAGAATTGAACTGTAGTTTTCAGAAAATTATCCGGGGTGATTTTAAGATCCAATATGTTACACGCATGTTTAAAGTAATATCCTGAGTCTGAGAAGCACGGGTCTCGTGACCAAGGCTGAAGAGTTCTGCCACCTTCACACAGTGAAACCACACTGTAGCTCTGTGTGTAGCCGGGGAGGGTTGGTGTTTAACACACTGACAAGTCACAGTTCTTGTGAGCACTGTAGAATTTGGATTGCAAATTGAAACTGTGTTTTTCTAGATGAACAGTTTGAAACACCTCATACTGACTGCAGGTTTGCTGTGACTGCCTTCTAGTTTTGATTAGCCACAGAAAAGGTCTACCAGTGTAATATGCACTTAAGAAATTTAATACTCCTCCCAGGTTATCTAAAACATTTTGGTATGTAAAACAGAATTTTTGTATGCTTTGTATGGTAACAAGCTGTTGAGAAAGCAGTTTGGAAACTTCCTGTCGAAACATTGACAATAAACTGATACACACTTTAAAAGCCAGTTTTCAAGAGCTTGTTAAGTGTTGCTATCTTAAAATATGATATTTCAGCCTTCTTTTTTTTTTTCAAATTTATCATACATTGATGTAAATGAATGTAGAAGATTTTCAGAAAAAATAAAGATATAAATGAATGCTCATGAACACATACCTCAAAAACTGCATCCAACTCTAATCATTTTATGCATGCATACTACAGTTAGTGAATTGGTCTCTTGGTGTCAGTAACAACAAAATATGTATTATTCTAATCCTTAATACTTAGTGTTTACTAGTAGCCCATTTTATGATCTAACTGCTAATTCCTAAATTACAAACTCCAGAATAATTGTCCTCTTATTCAAGCCAAAGTTACTATACTTACCAGTAAGTTTCTAACCACATTTTCCTCTGTGTTAGCTGCACAAAAATAAGGCTTTTTTGTAAGGCTACATATTTAGAGAAAATGCTACAAAATTGCCCCTGTATTAATAGAATCCAGAGCATTCCTTGGTGGTGGCTCAGCACATTACCATGTGAGTTGCCTGCCCTTGAAAAGGCATAATTTGATCTTAACAGTTTTCCTGAATCCTCTGGTAGTTACAGAGAACAAGTGACCACAGTTCAGCTCCTCAAGCTGAAAGCTGAGATTAGAACCACAGTGGTGCTGACTTATATGTTTCTGAATTTCAACAAGAGAAGGAAAATTCTTTCTTGCAACTGAGACTTTCTGATTCTAGTGAAAAGCTGGAAAACTGAAAATAGCAAAGTGGTCCCAGATGGATGGATTTTGTTCTTTTTTTGAGAAGCTTCTTCAGTCTGTCAGCTTCTATAGATACCTCTGTGTAAGGTAAAAGGCTGGGTTGTGTGCTAGAGCCAACAGGAATGTCTGCTGAACACTAGGAACGGCAACATTAGTACTCCTGAGCCTATAAAAATTATAGATTTAAAAAATGTCATCAGTATTGTTCAGATTTGTTTTAGCGCACTTTATTTTCCTTGCTAGAGATGAATCTTAATTACTAAGGAAAGGAGTAGCAGTAACTTAAGTGATATCCAAGGAATAAATATGCTCCAAACCCAGAAGATTTAACAGAAAGTTGGAAAGCCTAAAATAAAATAAATAAATACTTCATATCATCTGCTTTTAAGCGAGAGAATGGAGTTTAGAGGCCGCATGCTGATCTTGGCTCCAGTAGGGCAAATCCAGAATGGCTGTCTGGGAAAGCAGGAGAATTGCCGAAGACTCACATCATCATGAATAAAACCAAAATTTGGCCATTAGAAGCTTTGTTAGGAGGGACTGTATCTTATCCTGCTAAGGTTGTTTTGTGTTTCTTGTATCCAAACTTTGATAAATTCTATTTGTAGTTATTGCTGCAGGTTTTTCCTTAGATTGATTTTTTTCCTTGACTTTGCTTTTACTTGTCCAGCAGCATAAGAGTGGCCTGCTATTAGGTCTTGATTGTGTTTTATTTAAGTAATGATGGCTTTTGGATTAGTGAGATGATGTGAAGTGGTATTATTAATGGACATTGACCAGTAACAAAACAGAGCTGCTTAGGCAGATCTCCAGTTGGCATGGTGAGGCACACGTTGGAAGCCAGCCTGGAGCAGAGGAGGAGGGAGCCTCAGCAGGGCACAGCACACAAGACGTCTCTGGCAAGCACAGAGAAGGAGCAGCTGAGAGGATTTGACTGGCAAGGAGAGATGGCAGATACTGGATCTCCCACAAGGATAAACAGAATGCCAAACAGATAAACATGGTTTATAGCTTACCTATAGCTTAGTGTAGCTAAGAATGTGGCATAATTGGACTGGATAGTTATTTACCTCATAACTTTATATCACAAACTTGCTTATCAAGAGGATCTTAGCAATTTATCTCATAAAAAGGACAAAATTAAGTCAAAAAGAAAAAACATTTTGTTTATATGCAATGAGAAGTTGCATAACATGCATAGTACAGGTTATGGAAATATCATTAGTTAATCTGCTGTTCAAAAATAAATTATTGAAATTAGAGATTTATTTTTTAACTCAGTAGTTGAATTCAACCTAATCTCTACCTTTGAGATAATAAAGCCTGCTGAGAAAGGAATAAATTTCTGTGTTGTTTTGTTGGGGGTTTTGTGTTGATTCATTTGGGGTTTTTTAATTACTGAGAATGTAACAGTTTATACTGAGAAAATGTTTGTGTGATCCTTTCCTGGAAGTTTGCTCTAGGTTCCTTTTCTTGGGTTTCTCTGCTGACCGGTCCATCACTCCCAACTCCAGGCCCTGCACTCGTGTGAGTGCACGCACAGATGCACGAACACAGAGCAAGATCTGCAAGGCGAGCAGTCTTTGAAATGGCAGAATTGAACTTGTAATTTATTTCTCCAGACATCTCAAAACGCTGACACCACCACCCACAGAGGAGATGAGTAAGCGTGGATGGTACATGAGAGAGAGACTGAGGCTCAGGTTATAAGAGGAATGTGTGCAGGGGACAGGGCCTGGTGTGCAGGAATTTTTTGTGCATGGAGAGAGGTGGAATCAGAGCTCTAGAGCAGTCTGACAAAGGGCAGTGCCTTTGTGAGGTTTCTGTCCTATTGCCACCGTGGCGTGGGTGGCCATGACCCTCTTACGATTTCTTCATAATATGTTGGCAAAGTTACTGGTAAAAGCATTGCCAAGGATCAATATCTAGCCACACTGGTGAGTGTCTGGATTGCCTCCTCCTCCCCTCCTCTGACCTCGGGGGTCGCAGGGCTGTTTACCACACTTTTTTCCTCCCTGCTCACCGCCTTTGTGGCATTTTCCCCTCAAATACTCCTTCAGACGGGCACCAGCAGCCTCCCCGAGGGCTCGGCGTGCCCGGCTGTGAGTGCCGTGGAGCCGGCCCGGCCTCCCCTCAGGGCCGCCCCTCAGACACCTGGTACGAATCTGAGCTTGCAACGTTCCTAGGAACATTCTTAATTCCTGCCCATAAAAACCTCCTGAGAACTAAACAGAACTTGCAGGTTCTGTTTAATGGTGAAGGGAATAGATGAGGTGGACAATGAAAATCTGTTTCTTTGTGGTATGATTTGAATGAACAGCATCAAGTCTGGGAGAATAACTCATGTCAATAACCTTCAGCAAGACTCCTGCCCCTAAGTGAATATAAAGCAAAATCAACACCCTGGGATTTTCCCTGCCTTTTACATATTTATGATTTGGTTCATTAACAAAACTTTAGACCTATCTCAAGTTGTCTGGCAGACGCAGGAAGGTGCTGGGGAGGACGGGGAGGTGGCACTGACGGCTGGCAGGGCGGGCAGCAGCGGAGCCGGGCAGAGGAGTCCCCCGGTCGCCACCGCCTGAGCCCCTCAGGAGCAGTGGGAGCAGCCGTGCCAGCCTCCCACAGCCCTGCCGGGAGTGACAGGGACAGCGGGACCGCCTGAGCCCCTCAGGAGCAGTGGGAGCAGCCGTGCCAGCCTCCCACAGCCCTGCCGGGCATGACAGGGACAGTGGGACCGCCTGAGCCCCTCAGGAGCAGTGGGAGCAGCCGTGCCAGCCTCCCACAGCCCTGCCGGGCATGACAGGGACAGCGGGACCGCCTGAGCCCCTCAGGAGCAGTGGGAGCAGCCGTGCCAACCTCCCACAGCCCTGCCGGGCATGACAGGGACAGCGGGACCGCCTGAGCCCCTCAGGAGCAGTGGGAGCAGCCGTGCCAACCTCCCACAGCCCTGCCGGGCATGAGAGGGACAGTGGGACCGCCTGAGCCCCTCAGGAGCAGTGGGAGCAGCCGTGCCAACCTCGCACAGCCCTGCCGGGCATGACAGGGACAGTGGGACCGCCTGAGCCCCTCAGGAGCAGTGGGAGCAGCCGTGCCAGCCTCCCACAGCCCTGCCGGGCATCACAGGGGCAGCCGTGGCTGTGGTTAGGTCTGGGCTCTGCACTCTGCACTAGTGTCACCTCCCCTCTTTGTAATTTTGGATAGTTCTTAATTGGAACTCATTAACTGATTGAAGAATTAACGTGAACGTGTGGTGGTATGAATTATCTTCAGGTGTGCACGATAAGCTATTTAGTGGAGCAAACTGTTTTCTTTGGAGTATACTCCACAGCAAAAGAGAGAAAACTTAAAAATATACCCTAAGCTTGTAAACTCTCTCTTTCAGTGCCTACTATAACTATTTGTGTCAGATGTGATGGATGCTGGTTATATGCTTTTTATTCTACTTCTTGTCACTGCTTGCATAAATTAATGTGACAGACGAAAAAATGGAGCAGAGTCAAAGGAATGTCACTAGCAGACTTCTCTGTCATCCATCCACTGGTTTTATTACTCGCTGCCTTTGGTTTAATTTTTTTTTCATAATAATAGAGACAGAGGTCCATGAGGGGATGAGGATGCCTACGCTGTGAAGTAGATGTAAATTTCTTATGGATTCTGGAATGCAAATTTGGCATTTTGCTTGGTCAAGGATTATTTTAGTCTGGTTTTAATTTTGCGAACATATACATTGACATACAGAAGGCAAGTGGTGGTCAATGCCAGATGCTTCAGAATTAACTGGGAAAAGCTGCCTCATGCTTCTAATTACATCTTAAATAGAGCAGATATATTGGAAAAGGGACTTCTACCTAAGAACTGGATTTAACCATTGTGACACAGGGAAGAAGATGGTGAGGGTATTGTTGATTTTGATGTTGCTTACATGTGCAATTCTGGAAAGACAAAAGGGAGACTAACAGGCTTGCTCAATTGTAGCTAAAAGGGGAAAAAAGGAAATGGGAAGGTAAATCAGCAAATTATATGCTTATGTACACATCTGCTTGACTCATTCTGAGTAACACAATCCATGAGTATTAAGTGAGCCAAAATGAGAGCTTTGTAGATAAGTTCCTGGAAGTTACAATATGTACAGGATTCAAAACCTGACCTGTGAAGTTGGGATAAGGTCACTAAGTAGGAGCTAATATGAAACCAGGGTTTGGAGTACCCATGATAACTTTGTATTTCATAGAATCTGTGCTCTACTGGTGACACCTTTGAGTGAACTCTCTTGCACGTACTCACATCTTTTGGATGTGAGTACACATGATTTTCACATGAAATCATAAAGAATTGGGATGTCTTCGGGACACTATGAAATATGAGGGAATTTGACTACTTACCCAAAGTGGTTTTACTTGAAGTATAAGATGTTAATGCAGTTACTAATGGGATGTTCCTTAAATATAGAGGACAGAAAAAATTTTTCAAAAGTATCCAGCTAACCAACTAACTTAAGTCACATTTTTAAACCTGATTAAGGCACCTACATTCCTTAGGTCCTTTGAATACTACCTCCGTGGGGCATATTGAGAAATATTTAGTGGAGATCATGATGAATTCAGAGTGCAAAAAATATTGATTCATAACCATAAAATACCTATTTGAGAATATTATTGTATATTTTTCTTTGTTTCATATTATTATTCTATTTGTTACAGTCAGCCAAAGGATTCTTTTTCCTTTTACAGCCTCTGACATACAGGAGATATTCAGCTAATTATTGGCATGTGTTCTTGAAATGGTTGCTCAGAAGATGGCCTGTAGACTAAACAAAATCTGTGGAATCTGTTGGACTACTTAAACAAACCAAACAACCAGTACTTAAAAAAGCAACAGGTAACACTATAGTAAGAAGTTATCTCAGCCTTATTTCTTACTTGTCTGAGAGGAAAAAATTGTTGAATGGATGTGTATGGGCCACACAATTCTTAATCCCTGATTTTGGAGGGAACCCAAAAGAAATCAGACCTATCAAAAATTAATTACTCCTGATGTTCGAGACAGGTCCTAGAACTTGCTCTGAGGGAAGCTTTGTGTAATTTTGGGGAAAAACTATGGAGTCATGCGTGATTGTGTTCGATTACCTTTTCTCTCATGTCCAGTCTTATTGTTTCTTAAATTAGGAAATTAGGAGTTTTTACATTTTTTCCCCTTCTTCAGTATCTAGAGGATTTCTTTGCTTCTTTCACAGCTATTTTCCTTGTTCCCCCATTTATATTTACAGCTTGCTTTTGCGGGTCTGAAAAGTTTTGATCCAAATCTGTATTTTGCCAAATTTTTGCCTTGTGATAATTTTGTAACTGCCTTGAAAATACTCCAAAAATACTATCCTTTTGCTCCTTTTGTTTACCCATTTTTTGCCAGGTGATTGGCAACTGGCTGTTGACTCCCCTTGTAATGTCCAGCTAATTTGAGTGCCAGAGATAACAGAGAGGTGAGGACTAACGTCAGGTGAGATCTAAGTAGGCTCCTTCCTCCAGCAAAACACCCGTGTCCATTCCAGATTCCTGAAAAGCCATGCTCGCTGCAGCTGCAGGTAAAGGATGCGAAGGTGTGTAATTCAGTGGCTGTTGCACTAAGGTTCTTACGGCTCACTCTACCTCACCCACTGGCAAGGTCACCTCTGGCTCAGTCACAAGGAAGTAAAATTTTAGTTTTACACTACATCTGTGAAATGTCTCTACTTACTTCTAACAAAGGAACATTACGCCAGCTGTAGATTGAAGGTCTACAGAGTGAACTCCAGGCGACAGGAAAATTTAAAAAGGTTGGGGAGCAAGTGGTGGCTCTTCTTCCTTCTGGGGTGTTTGGAGATTTCACAAAATAAGATGTCACTTTCTCAGTTCAGTTTTTAAATTAATGACCAAATATGACGTATATGGACTTTTATTATCTGTGCACTACTCTTCCAGTGGGGCTTTACTGTTGAAGAGTGAAAGTTTGGGAACATATATGGAAAATCTCTAGGTTTGTGGGGTTTTTTTACCTTTTAATACTGTTTTGAATGAAACATTTGGGTCCCATAAATATGTTTAAAATTCACTTTTCTCAGGGAACAACACGTGGACTGCTCAATGTCTTTTTCAGATGTGAAGAGGTATTGGAGTTGGAATAGTCTTTCCACTCTTGGGGAAAAGAGATCCAGGATTCTGGTTGGTTTAAAAAAAGACTCTTTCCAAACCCAATCAGAGCACTAATAGACCTGTTAATACTTATTATGAAAAGCTGCATTTTCACTTATATCAGGCCTTAGTTTCTTACAAAAAGACCTCAAGGTAGCCTGTGTTTATGGAAAATCTTAAAGTATTGCAAAAGTAAACCCTGTATGTGTGTGAAAAAATGATAACTAGAAAAATATCCTCCCTATTTATTTCAAAGTTGCCATGCACATCCAGCTGTAGCTTGATCTCTTAATTGAATTGTAGGTGTCAGAATCACACTGTAGGATAAGAGAGCTAGAAGTTGATTGTGGTGAGAATGGTGCCTGGAGAGATAACTGAAAGGTGGGTAGGAGTGGCAAGACTTAAGGAAGGAGTCTGATAAGGACAAATTATTTCCTCTGGCATTTGTTTGAAAGATTGGATTTTAGAGCCTCAAAAAAACCAAAACAAAACCAAACCTCCCCCCCTCCCAACCAACACACCAGCAAACAACCTTCCCAAAATGTAAAATTTCTTCTTCAAAAAGATTCACCCTTTCATGGAGCGGAAGTTTCCTGGGCAGAGCCAAGCCCTGTGGGGTATTAGCTGTGGTGCTGGAGCTCTGAGCACCTCTCTGAGGCTGGGCTGGCTGCCCTGGGGCCGTGCCAGCTGTGGGGCAGCTGTGCCAGGGCCCGGGCTGCACGCGGGCTGTTCCTGGGCCCCCTCCGTCCCCACAGCCTGGCCCCGCCTGGAGCTCTGCAAATGCTGCCCGTGTGACAGGAACACCGAGCGTCCTGCTGAACACAGGTGAAGACAAAGCACTAAAGAACTGTCTCATTTGTGCACAAGGTCACTTGAATTATAGTTTTTTCCAGATTGACCCCTTTCATTTACTCCTTGCATTGCAATACTGCCATTTTATCGCCACAAAAATTACTTAGCTAAAGAGTCTCTCCTAAAAATGAAATATGTTTATTACTTTAAATGTGTTTGTATTGCATTTTTGCCTACGATTTGTAGGCTTTCCAAGCGCTGATATTTTGACAAACAGGATGGAGTTTCTTTACTAAATAAAGATGAAAGGATGGAGATTATTATTACGTGATAAAATACTTTATTCAAAGAGAGCTATTGGTCTGATCTCTCTATATTTACAACAGCTGGAGGTTTAAACTAATCAAGAATATGGATGAAGGCACATTGATCAATATGTATTTATCTTCTAAATTAATTTTTTAAAATGTATTTTAACTCAGCTGTTAGACAAGGCCTAAATAAAAATAGTCTGATTTATCTGCTTTTCCTGAGAAAAAATGTAAGGGAGTGGACTGGCTATATGTTCTTTATTCACTTTCCAGCATTCCAACATCTTATCCCCTTAGTAAAGTGTAGGATGGGATGCTGAGCTTGTATCTCACACAGAAAGAATCTGATTACATAAGTTTATGATTTGATCTTCCTCTTAGTTTGGAAAATGTGATTTCACTAGATGATGTTCTATAGTGAATATAGGCTACAATATTTTACCTACGTATTTCATACAGTTAATTAGATCATCACATAATGGTTTATGTTGACCTTATTCTAATTTGTTCAAGCTTTTTCATGTTGCTTATTACAATACCCACTGGGACATATTTTAAAAAATAGTGTACTTTCTGGGATCAATATAACTGGTTTTTTTTGGAAAACTTAATGGCTTTTTTCCTGTTAAATAAAGTCAAGACTTCCTTCCACTTCTTCTCCTGAAGTGTAGATGCATTCCATATACAAAATTTGATTAAGTTAAACAAAGAATTAGTTTAGCTAGCTTGTTTATAATCTTGAATTTCACATGGATCGAGTATTTAAGTTTGAATACTACACCACCTTTCCTTAGAAGTGGTAACTCTTCCTTGCTCCAGCATCAAATATTAGATTATTATGGCAGATTGTTCTGCTGCTTCTGCCATTTCTGATGTATGCCTTCCTCAGAAACCACATTTTAAACCTCAAATTGTCAAATTTAGGAAAAAATATTAAAAAAAAATAAATTCCAACTGGGGTCTGAATTTACTTGGTCATTATAAAGTCTCACTTTGTCCCAGTAAAAGATAGATGGATAGATTTGTGTGGAAAATAAAATGGAAGTATGCTATAGAGTCTTCTCTAAATATCTTTATAAGAACAAAAAAATAAATGTAATCCAGAAAGTATTTCTGTCAAGAACCAACAGCATATAATTAGCAGCCAATGTGTAGAAGAGGTTTTCCCTGATATATATCTAGCTGCAAAGTACTGACTTCTGTCTGGAAATTCCATTTTATTATGTAATATATTTTGGAGCAAATCAGCAGCTATGGAGCCAAGACACAAGTGCTACAAGAAATGGAATTTTCATTACTGCAAAACCACTGCTGTATCTTTCAACTGCCTTAAATAAATCACTGAAAGAAAAATGTATGAACGAAATCTGGTACTTAAAAACCAATTTCCACAGCTTGCTGCATGGCTGTATCGAGTATTTTTAAGAAGTGTAGTGTACCTTGCTGCACAACACTAAGCTAGACGTTTTAGAAAGACTAAGCATATGACCTAATTGTTCTTAATTTTTCTCTTTAAAGAATTTCAGGAAAGAATGAAGATTATTTAGTTCCTTCACATATATCCCCATGTCCTCATGATTCCTACCTGTAAGAATCCAGGCGAATCCCTACATTCCCATTTAGAATGGCTTTTTAATGTACTTGGTACGAAATAAAGTCAGTGACAAAATCTTATCAGGGCTTAACTCGGAGTTTGATGGGGTTTCTAGCACTGTTTTTCCTTTATTAATGAGTGTATTTGTCCTTAAAGATGGCAGACAATGAAGTTGGTGTATATTCTATGAAGTGCTTGTTTTTACCTCTACAGGATACTGCTTTTTGGGGTTATGGAAAGATGAGAATTCAGAGACAAAGCAGAAAATAATCTCTATAGTCAGGAGTATAGGTGGACACTGGTTATAGAATATTCAGATGTGCAGGTACCTGGGTAGCAGGTGTGAAATATGTTAACCAGGCAAAGAATTGGGTAAGTGTCAGGCTAACTCAGCCCTGTAACTTCTGGTCGTAAGCCACAGATGCATGCGCAGGAAACTTACCATAAGTTCTTCAACGGTCAAGCAGAAGTTTCAGATGTGATAGTGGAAGCAAAGCTGGATTTTGTTTCACAAATTTGCTGGCTGTACAGTATAAAAGCTTAGATTTAAAAATTCCTGGGCTTTGCCAATTTCATGCCAGACTCTGATCGGAAGTTCAAGTGCACTTTTCCAGTAGTGTTGAAGTGTTCCATAATCCAGTTTGGGGGTACTTGTATGATACAACAATCAGTACCCAAATAAGCTTGACAAATACTGAGAGAAATAAATCTATTTAATATGTGAGAGAATCTCATTGCTTTTAGATTGCTTTAGTAACAATGACTAATAAATGTATTTCAAGTAATTTTTATTTTTTAAGTTAGACTTGCAAAACCCAGGAAAGCTTAACATGACTCTTAGTGCAGACCTGGTCATACTTACCTGCTGAAAGACTTATTTATGAATAATTCATCAGGCATTTGGAGGGGTTTTTTGTAAAAATGTGATGATGGGCCTGGTAAAACTACTTTATTAACAGTGTTTTTTGAGCATCTCTTGATATTCAGTGTTAACTCCTCTGAAGACAAGTTTAAGAAAATAGACATAGTCTTTTGTAATATCTCTCAAAATAAGAAAAGCAAATGACATTCATGAAAAGCCTTACAATAGTTAAATACAGGAATATTCTGTCCACAGTGGTGTTGGGATCTCTCTCTTGGGCTATAGTCAAGACTCAACTGTACAAGGCCTTGAGCAACCTGGTCTAATTAGTCCTCTTTTGAGCAGTGGTTTTGACTATATGATCTCTGGAGGTCCTTTCCAAACTAAATTATGCCATTATCCTAGACTTAAGGGAATACAGACTCAAAAGTGGAGTAATTCATTGTTCTTGCTGAGTTATATTTCAAGCTGGGGGTAAATTAGCAATTACTATGATACCATTGTAGTGTGCTGAGGCACTGTGAGTTCATTTGATTCTCTCTTAAATCAAAGAAACTCTGCTTAGGAGTGAGTTGCAAGTTACATTTTCTGAGGAAGTAGCTATATAGTAGCTTTGGTTGTTAATTCTTGTTCAGGAGAATACATGCCATACCTATGTATGTGTCTGGGTTTACTTTGTCTAGGGCTTGCACACCACTGAGTACAATCTCCTTTTATGAGGTTTGTGACAAGTAAGGCTTGAGGAACCTAGAGCACTGAAGTTTGTCTCTGTCCCAAGGAAAGAAAACGGTGAGTTCTGAACATACCACACAATCTTTTTTGTCACTGTCGTTGGCTGAACAGCTGGAAAGTTCCCCTGCTGCAGATTGAAAATGAGCTATCTGGTCTTATGTTTTATATGAAGAGCAATTTACTCCCTTGTTTGTTCCGCATGTTTTAGCGTGCTTCACTGTACCTTTCCTTAGTCTGCTCTTTAGAGAATAAATCCAGTTCTTTCAAACGTCTGCACACCTGAAAAGCTTGCACCTTTTCTCCATTCCTGATTCCCCACACACATTTCACATGAAGTGGGACACCCAGAGTGTGATACATCCTTCTGGAGAAGTCTTTACCCGTGCTCTGTAGGACGAAAGAATTTAATTTTGTGTTGTGTCAGGCATCCCTCTCTGTACCCCAAACAGGATATGTTGCCTCCAAATAAAACTTTCTCAATCTGTTTGGTTTAGGTTAAATTCCTGATTTTTAATGTAATTGCTGTTCTGAATGCCTCCAGCTAAGTTCAAGTTGTTGCTTAATCTCCATGTAGCACTTCACTCATTTATGTGTAAATACAGTTTGTAGCTGTTTTATAAGATTACTCTCTGTTAATTTTCAAAGCATAGAAAACTGTTTTTTTTCAGCTGTGCAAGATAAAAATGCATTGTATGTGCATTCAGAGCTATAACAATAATGTCAGCTCTAATTCCCAAGGCAGCTCGGGTATTAGAGCTGGTTTTGAATGCCACCAGTAAAGGACTGCTCTCCTGGCAGCTGATTAAAATTTCAGTCAAATCAGAACGAATTATGTCTGCGACAGAGAATTGGCATAATGTAATGATGTGTGTTACCTTAAAATACCTCTTAATGAGAAAGGATCTGTCAACAAATAGATGAATGATTTTGCTGAACTTGGGTTAAAAATTGTACGTTAGTTAAAAAAATGCAAATATGCAAGAGTCAGCTGTAAGATTTGGGTTTGACTGTTTTTGCTCTGCGCTAATTGTACCTAACTTTTATCTGATAACTTGCACTCATTTAGAGCTGCATTCAGGATATAATTAAATAAATGAATATTTTTCCCTTTGCTTTAGCTGAGCTGAATGAAAGCATTAGAGAAAAACATTTCTTTTGGTATTCTAGCTACTTTATCTGGTTTTGCCCACTAAAAGCCTGCTCTGGTGGAAGGTGTCCCTGCCCATGGCAGGGGAATTTGAATGAGATGATCTTTGAGATTTCTTCCAATCCAAACTGTTTTATGATTCTATAAAATTACTAGAGAGGGTTTTTAGCAGTAAAACTCCACTTCAAAAGTGAGACTTGCTTAGGCTCAAAGAAGCCCAGACATTCAAATAAAAAACTAAAAAGCATACTGGAAGCCTTGAGCATTTCTCTAAAGATTGTTAATCTGAAATTTGTCATGTTTCTTTCTATTAGCTTTTGTGCAGAGGATCCAGAGTTTGTTTCTTTTAATGATGCAAGAGAAAAAACTAAAATAGCTATGCTTGCAAAGACTTCACTTTGATGGAATGCCAAGAGTCATTGTAATTTATAGTCTGAATTAAAGATTACTGGTTTCCCAAAACAATGCACTGTGTCCCAGAAGGACATTATTATCAGGTCCTTGTTAGCAAATGGCCTCACAGTATGTAAGTGCTCACATTCTCTTTTTAGGGGTGTTTGTAAGTAGTCTTACAATGCTGTGAAATAGCATTTCATAAAAGTAACATGACAAAATTGTTACCTCATTATATATTGTAGTAACTTTATGAATTTAAAATACAACTGTAGAGAAACAGTGTATGTGGAATAACCAGAGAAATAATTTCCTTTCTGATAGTGACCAATGTCAATAGCTCTGTTTGTTTTCCTATTTATAGTACCAAGTTGAAAGGAAGTCTTTCAACCTACTGTGTAATTAGTACGTATTTTCAGCTTTTTTTCCCTGACCTGCTATCCAGTTCTTAGAGGGAGAAAGAAAATGAGTGGAAGACCTAAGAGTACAAAGTTCCAAATCTGCAACAGGAAAGTAAAATAAATTTGAAAAATTAATCCCTTTGGGCCCTGGAGTCCAATTTTCCAGACACAAGCTCCACTGGAATCCACTGTTACCACTGCCAAGGAGTTAAGTTCCTTTGATATATTTTGTTTACTTATCCAACTCACTTTGACTTTTTGGTCTAGTGTGTTTGATTCCCCACCTACTGAAAACATATCAGCCTATTTCATTTCTAAAGACAAACCAAAATAAGCACCCCAGCTGCATGGGCAGGAGACTATCAATCTAAAGCACTGGCCTCTGCTTCTCTTTTATGTGTTTATTTTCAGCAACAGTGGTCCAGACAGCCAGGTAAAATGCTGTGGTTCCTGGCTGGAGTGTGACCTCAGTTGTCACCAGTCTCTGGTCAAAAGGGCAGTGCCATGGCAAATCTTCGGACTCTGACAAACATCTGCTGAACTTCTCTTGGGACAGGGATGTCGTAGATGTGAAAGGTTGTCTTAGAACATATCAAGAAAATGAGATAAATGTAGTTCCTAGTATGTACAATTCCATGTGGTGACACAACAGTTTGTTTGACTTTTGAAAATATTGTTACCCATCCCAACAAGACTTTCTCATCTCTCCCCACACCCCACAGAACCAAAACAACCAATAAGCCACGCAACAAGCAAAAAACCAAATGATTAAGGAGCATTTCTGAAGAGCCAGTCTTGACTCCACAGCAGTAAATTGCTGACCTCTTGCTTGATGGGACAGAGATTCCCACTGGCAGGAGAACTCATGTTTTTTCAGCTTTACCTTCTCCAGAAGGAAAAAATAATTTTGGTGCAGGAATCAGATATTAAAAGGGAAAGCTGTTCTCATATTCTACCTGAGCAATGCAACACTGCCTATATGTGTAATGGAAAGTTGAGTAATGATGCTCACTTTCAGCAGCTATATTATCTAAACTGATTTTTTTTCAATTGCTTAAAAAACCAATTTCTGTGCATTTTCTTAGTGAGCTAAATTGTATTGCTGCTTGGAGACTAAATTTATGGTGTTCAAATGTTAATGTTTGCCCTTAGGTAAAAGAAAACATCAATTGTTAAAAGGAGACATGAAATATATTTGAACTCATAGTGGCCTTTCACTGAAAGGAGGATTATTTTTGTTTGAATGAATGAAAATCAGTGATACATAGGATAATTGTTTGAATAAGCAAATTCAATCTATTTACAGTAAAAGAAATTGTTCCTTTTCAAGTTAATTTTCAAAAAGCTAGTGTATTGTGCCTTAACTTCTAATGTCAAGTGATTTTAATATCCCACTTGTGAATGATGAGGAGGGTTCATTTTAGATGTTTATATAACACTGAATGCATATTTAGTCATACTTAAGGGAAGCTGGAAATCGCAGAAAGTGATCTAAAGAGTTATGATTTTCTGTGAGCTGCACATGTATGGTTCTTCCATGAAGAACAGACTCACAGACTCCAGAATCAAAAGAAGGAAGTAATTTTGTCTTATAAAAATAATTCTTACAGAGAGGAGGGAAAAACTGCCTCTGAGCTCACTGCAGCATTGCTGGTTTCAGTGCTAACAAGGACTGGTTTCTTCCCAGTGAGCACTCACTCTGAAGAACAGCGCAGTATCCACCAGCAAGATGAAGCCTTTTCTCAGTATTTTATTCCTCTAAAGAACCAAGTGTCTCAAATTAAATTCATCCATAGCTACTGTAGCTTGAATGAGTTTTGTTTGGAACGTGTTGCCCAAATAATCAATACAGTAAAAGACATCAAATAAAATTAGTTGTAAAATGGTAACTAATATGAATAGTAGAAATAAACTCAGTGATGCAC
The DNA here is from genome assembly GCA_013398955.1 of Callaeas wilsoni. Lineage (NCBI taxonomy): Eukaryota > Metazoa > Chordata > Aves > Passeriformes > Callaeidae > Callaeas > Callaeas wilsoni. The sequence goes on from VWPU01002933.1 coordinate 39,828, forward strand.
ATACACTGGTAAGGCCTGGGGCGCTGCTAAATAAGCAGTGTTGTGTTGTCCAGATTTCTCTTTTTTATTGGGCTGGGCTGGCTGACATCAAACTGGTTAGCAGTTGGAATTGTGCTGTTCTCTTTATTGCCATGGTTTCTTGTATAGTGATGAAATATATATTTTATTAGATGGAAGATAGGTTCCTGGTATGTGATAGGAGTCCCCCAGAGAGTTCCTTGTACTATAACTGGCTAGTCATTTGTCCACTGCTCCAAAAAGAGGTTCTCCCACCAAACTAACAGTAGAATTCTCAGCTTAGTGGTTCACTGGAAGATGAAGTCCAGCTGCTTGAAATTTGAAGAGTCAAAAGCAGTATTGCTTAAATTACAGCTTGTGGAGTCTCTGTGGATCAGTGGGATAATTCCTGGGATCTGTGATACACTAAGTGATGCTTATTCCCGGGAAGCCAGCAGTCCCCTCCTGTCAAGTACTGGCTGCAGGTCTGGCTTTAAGGAGGCAGCAGGCTGGCCAGAAGGCAGCCATGGGGCTCTGGGGAAAGACAGCTCTTGGGAACTGGCCGTATTTACTTGTCTTGGCTCTGGCAGTCTCTTTCCAGCCTCTGTCACTGTTGGGCCAAAGAGTTTTTAGTGTGGGCTGAAAGCAGACTCTGGGCAGATCTGTTGCATCTTGGTTCTACTATGCACAGCCCAGCAGTGTCACACACAGCCCAGCAGTGTCACACACACTGGCATCTTTCTAGGGTTACATTCCTTTTACTAATACTTGAGGATGTCCTGCCTGCCCTATCAGAAGGATTAGTCACCACTGCTGAAATGCAAATTCTGTAGCTTTCACTTCATTATTTAGCTCAATTACATTTTTTTCCAATTACTCTATTTTTCTCAAAAAAAAAAAAAAAAAGAAAAAAGTATAATAACAGGTTGTCTAATCTGTAATTTAATGGGCACTCGGTGCTGTAAGACTGAATCATAAGCCATCTAATTAACTCCTTGAATATGTTGGAGTGTGTTCATACACAGAAACTCAAAAATGGGTGGAGTAATCAAAACTTCCTTTGCCCTCTGTTCTGGGGTGAAGAGCAACTTAGATGTTAAGTCACCACATATCTTTGTCTTGCAGCTTTTTTTTCTTTATTTGCAGAGCATAACATTTTTGTCCCAGAGTATAATTGTGTTCCCAAGATTCAGGTCATTCATATCAGTCCAAATAGAAAACGAAAGCTGGCCAAGAGTACATCTGGAAACAATGTTAAAAGCAGACAATTTCTGTATGCTGAGCTATTTGGAAGATCTGAAAGATGAACAGAGAGGACTCACACCTCAGATCTTTCAGTATAGCAGCAAAATGTTTGAATTACTCTTGTGATAATACCTACCTCTTGGATGGCTCTCGACAGCTGATATTCATGGTTTTCGATTGTTTTTGTTTGTTTTTATATCACAGTTTTAATCATAAGTTACCCTTCCAATTAGAGTAATCAATCTCTTACATGTGTCTATGTCCCCACTCTGTTCATTTTGAGAGACGATATGAAAATAATGCCCACTAAAAAAACAGTTTCTTGATATGCCTTTACAGCAGCCAATTGAACCAATTCCATCTTTAGCTTTAGTGTAACAAGAGGGTATTTTTCTAGCCCACTACTAGGCTCAAAAATCCAAAGTACTTTAGTTATATCTTTACAAGATCCTAGCTTTCAAATTATATTTGGCTTTTTTTGTTGCCTTGTTTATCTTTTCCCTGTTTTTTCCAAAAGTTAATCTGGCAGACTGCCCTCTTGTTACTTCTGCAGCAAATGCTGGTTTTTTTCTCCTGGAATTCTCAGCAGAGCACAATGATCTAGGGTAGCTGAGCTGTCTAAAGCCCAAGCATTGAAATGTTATGATGTGTTTAGCAAGTGCCACTCTGGTGCCCTAAACCTGACTTTAGTCTCTAACTTTGGGTCATTACCCTCATGAAATGAGGCAAGAGAATTTTGCAGTACCACATTTGCTTTATTTTCCAGCCTTGTTCACTTTCATGTGCCATCATCTCTGTTCCTAAACTTTGGTGTGATGTGTTTTAGTGCTTTTACCAGCTGCCACTCTCAGGCAAAAGAACCTTTTTAATGCTGAGTTTCAGTAACTTCAGATTCTTCAATGCATTCTTCAAATGGATCAAACTTATCAGGAACCCAGTTAAAATCTTAGGGCTGTGCAGAGGGTAATAGAGGTAGAAAAAAAAATCTGCATTTTCTTTAGTTGACTGGAGAGTAATACTGTAGATCTAAATCTTCTATTTTTCCCTCCATATTACACCCATTTACCTTTGGGATCTTTCCTTCCTGCTTGCTTTGCTTTCAGTTCTTCATCGGGGCTTCATTCAGTTCAGTATTATATTTCTAACGGGAAGAAAGGAAATAATTCCACAGATTAAATGATCCAAAGAAAAATATTTTCATACCCCTTGTCTTGCTATCTTTAGAGATGTTATTGTAAACAGTTTTTCATTCTTTTAACTATCTTATACTGGATCTTCATTATTATTATTTTGAGAGGTACTTGAGTAATTTTAGGTCATCACATTTTTTAGGTTGTAACTAACTCTTGCAGTTTTATACAACATACATTGATGCATTTTATTGTTGGTGGGGTTTTCTTATTTTTTTTAATTATTATTTTACTGACATAATTAAAAGTTTCTCGTGGGACATCCACAGCCTCACATCCTCCTTTTCTTTTCCAGATAACTTCAGTGTTTTTCATATTCACTGTTCAATCCAGTGAATAGAATTTGTTAGCTTGGCTTTCCTGAAGTTTAAACTGAAATCAGATTTCAAAATACTAATAAATGACTGGCCACTGTCCTGACTGTAGGCCTGGGTAGCCTCTTCTGACATGATTACTGCAGGTACCTTTCTCTCTTGCCTATTCCTTTTTCTGGCAGCTGGACTACTCTGCATCAGCCCTTCACACTTCTTGCCTGTTTAAATCCTTAACCTACATTCCCTGTTGGGCTGTAACACTTCATTATTTCTGCTTTGTCCCAGCACTGCACACTTGGCAGCTGCGCTTTGTCCACATCAGACTGCAGAGAGACGTGCAAAAGTAGCAGTTCAACAGTCTATACTGAAAATTACACACTTGGCCAATGTACTTAGCCCTGCTGATTTCCAGCTCTTGTCTTCCGACATAAGGAAACTGATACAAGAGTTTTATAATTTTTCTGCAGGAGAGGTTATCTGTTTTCATCTAGTGCCTGACTTTGAGCTGGCCGTCTTTTTTTTCTCATGAAAACTTACTCCAGGGAGTCGGATTCTCTCTTGGCAGAAAGCATCCAATGCTAGTTCCTGGTTTTCTCATTTAGAAAAATAATTAAATTAATCACATGAAACATTTTATGTAAATTTTCACATATCAGGAATCACCACAACATTTGTTGGACTGCACTTTGGCATAATGGTTGAAGGAGCTTTTATAACAAAGAAACCAGTAAAAGTAGATAAGAAGAGGTGAATTATGGGGTAAAAACTGGAGGGATCATTCTGAAGAAAAGTGAATTGAATACATTGACTTTATAAAACTGACCTATTTAGAAGTAAAAAGCACCAGTACAGAGAGTAGACTCTGCTACTGATCATATCCAAAAATTTATTCCACATGTTCATCGCAGTCTCTGGTTTTCCTCTCTTGTCCATCATGGTGGTTCATGAGCTTGTTTTTCCTGTGTAATGTAAATATTAGCATTGTTTGTACTGTCTTTTTGCTCCTGGAAGGAGAGAGAGCAATCTGTCAGGTACAGGCATGTTAAAAGAGCCACTTGACAAGTGATGACAAGATGTTTGATTTCTTTTTAGGTTTTTCTTGTGTTCTGAAATCCATCTCACTTGAGATTTCCTCCAAAAGTCTGTGGTGTCTTTTAAATGCCTTTGTTGTCTACTTCCTGAAGTTTGTTTTGTTGTGTTGTTGGGTTTTTTTGGTTGTTTTTTTTGGTAGCAAACTCTCTGCTTGGATATCCTAGCTTTTTCCAATCCAACTACAGTGTAGATGAGGCCCTAGCAAGTTGAGTTTGGCAGATGACAAGTATTTGTTATAAAGTCAGGAGAGCGTGCATCCAAAGTCTGGACTAGTCATGCTGGAGACATCATCCAGTCTATGAGAATAAAATGATTGTAGAGACTCCAAGAAACATTTTAGAATGTAACTAAATAACAGCACTGAACTTGGTTCCTTTTGTAATTAAGAAGGACTCTGGCAGAAGGAATCATTAAATGCTTTTTCAGTGTTTGATGTCTGTCAATAAATAGTGAAGTATGCTGGATTTCAGTTTGAGTAATCTAAAAAGTAAATGAGTAGAATAAGTATAAATAGTATTGTTTTTTCCCTACTTAGAAAGGGAAAATCATGATAAATTATTATACAGTTCGGCTAGCTAATGTGAATAGTTCAGATAAGAGTGTAAAAGTCCATGAAAACTGAATAGTGCAGCATTAGAAAAATTTACTTTTTAACAATGCTACTTGAACTTCCTTCATGCTGGCAAATTCATTGTCGTAATTAAATGTGCTTTTTTATGTGTCTGGTACAAAATGGTTTTCCATGGTTAAGTGGCAAAATACAGCTGTTTAAATTTCTCTCTGCTTCTAATTGGACCCCCTGAGGTTTGCAAAACTGAGGACTGTGACTGAACAGATCTCACTTCCTTTTTAAAAAGGTATCGGCCAACAGAATACAAAATTAAAGGATCTCAATAAAGAAGTCTTCTTTTATTTACGGATTAAATCCTTCCTACTAAAGTCAAGAGTGAAACTCCCCTTGACTTCCAGAGGGGGCAGGATTTCATTTCAAGAAAGAGTAGAATGTGAAACTTAGATTTCCCATTGGCTTTTGTCCAATCTGTGTCTCACTGGAAGTAGGCACCTTGCAGCTCCTTAACAGAGCTTTGTGATATTGCTGGCCCATAATTACACAGTATCTAGAGTAAAATTAATTTAAATTATGCTAAAATTCTAACTGTTTTGAGAAACATTTCTTGACACTCATGCTTTGATTAGTGTATAGTCTGAGGATTATATAGGGTAGCAAGATGGTTCTCAGGTTCTACTGAAGATCATTCTGTCTTCTATAAAAAATACCAGTTTTGAGGTACAACAAGGTGTTTATCACCACTTGATGAAACTGATGTTTTTAATTATAATAGGTCAATTGTATTTTTCTTTGTTAAATTCACTTATACTAACTACATAAGTGAGCTCACAAAGATTGTAATTGTATCTTTATGTGTTTTAGAGACTAATTTTAGTAAATTTGAGGGTTTTTTAACAGGGCAACTGAAATAAATAGCAGTCAGCAGTTTCGATAGTTAATGCACAAGGAGTCTCAGAGGCAGAACTTTTTGCATGAATTCTGTAGTGTTGTTTTGTCTTCATAGGACTTACTATCTGAAATTGCACATTGATCCTGGGGGGGAAATAAAATAAATCCATGTATATATGTGGCACACTGAAAATAACTGTTTCCAATCTGTAAAAATCATTTTTAATTTACTTGCTTCAGGATGTTTCCTATGTCTGAATGCAGTGGTTTACATGTTACAGTGATTGCTTTAGCAGAAAATGTGAATCCATACATTCACTACAGTGTTATCTGGGAATATTTTTTCCAGTTGCTAGAAGGGTCATGAGAGAGACACAGACACATTCATTTTGGGGTTGGACTAACAGTTTACAAGTGTATGTACCTCCCTAAGCAAAGCTGTACTCATTGTATAAATTATTTAGCCATAAGAAAGTAATTTTCCTCTTATGCTAGAAGTTCCATTATCATAAATCCTTCAATAGTTCTTTTCTGTGAAATTTATATACATTTAATTAGAGCATATGCTAATTAAGAAATATGAAGAGATTGTTGTGGTCAGGCAGCACTGATCCATCCATTTATCTACAGATTAGGATCTTGCAAGGAGCTAAAGCAAGACGGGCTCCATCTAAGCCCCCTCCAAAGGCTGACTAATAGCTACCAGCAACTTTAAGGTCTGGAGTCAAAGGTGTTACAGTGATTAAAAACCAAACCAACCAAACAAACAAAAACACCTGATTTGCCTTCTCTTATTTTAGACCTCTCAAATTAGATCTCGCTGCACATGATCTGAATTTGTAAGTCCCTACCTGAAACACACTTCTTACTTCCAAATTCCCCCCAGTTCATCTTGAAGAGGAAATGTTGCAACCATAAAATGTGCATAAAAGGTAGAGCAGAACCGAATGACAAATGTTGGGGGTTTTTGTGGTATCGGTGCCTATGTGCTGTCTCCTTTAGCTGCAGATACGTGGTGGCAGGATTTCTTACATTCTCAAGAGACACTCAACTGCTTAAAATCCTTACACTACTTGTGAAGGATATGTCATGGTCATTACCATCAGAGTAAATACTTAATAATAATTGTATGTAGAGTGAGTGAACAAGAAGTAGCTTTTTAAAGCAAAAAACAAAGATTCATATGCAGAGAAATATAGTCATCGTTCTCACTCCTTTTTTTTTAAGAAAAGGACAGTAGGAGACCTAAGGGACAAAAATTCATAATTCTGTTTTGAGGACAAATACATGATGTTGATGGATGTGCTGAGTCTACTGAGTACATGCCAGCACTAGTATTTCCTACAACTTTCAAGCAGAATTTACTTGTCACCTTAGGCATTAAGGCAAAGATGTGTGAGCCAAAATCTGGAGATTTTTACTACTGGCAACATCCAAAAAGATTATTCAATCATTATTACTTCTGTAGATGGAAACTGCTTGCTCCTTGATTTTAAAATAATTCATTGTGGCAAATTAGCTAAATCTAGAAAGTCTGAATGCAAATATATATCTGTAGAAATAAGAGGATACCATCAATATGCCCAGAAAACTATCTCCAAATTGTTTTTTTTTTTTCTGAAATAATTTATTACTATTAAAAATAATTTTATCTTCTTGAATTGCAAAGTAGGGGATTTTCAGGTGGTACAATTGGCAGCTCTCAATGAATTTCCAATAATGAAGACACCATTTCATGGATCCAATAACTAGTTGAACAGCAGTGTTACCGACATTGAAGGCTTTTTTGGTGGGTGGAAAAGGAAGACTGGAACTGAAAATTACACAGCATACTGAGACTACCTGGCTCAGAACACCAGTTACAATTACAGCATTTTTCTATTTTTTCTCCCTCATAGCTGTTTAATTTGATTGTATTAAAAGGACAATTGAAAGACAAGAACTCCTTTTTTCCTTCAAGTAAATATTGTATTTTCATGTCTGAGAATCTATTCATTTTGTTTATAGTGGCAACTGCCACGTCAGGGTTTTTTTTTATTTTTTTACATCTTCATCTATATATACACGCACATATATAATGATTAGTACATGAACAGAGTCCAATCCATTTCTAAAGTTATTTATTTCTTCTCCTATGGGAAAATGAGTAAATAAATGCAGACATGGGAAAAACTTGTGATAACGCAATCCTTATGAATGCACACTGGCTTTAAAATAATGACATAAAGCTATCCAGGCAAACAAGAAAAATAGAAAAGAACATAAATTTTTGTTCTTGTATTCCTATATAGACACAACTATCTGAGAAGCTGAGGCCTTACATTTTTGGAAGCAGGAATGCAACAGCAGTAGTTGGAAGGTAGGAGGAGTGCTATCACCCTTTATTTTTAGTGCCCATAAACAAACAAATAAATAAATAATTCAATTTAGCACATATTCGGGGTGGATTGTTGATTAAGTGATGGGGGTGGCTGTTTTGTCCTTTCTATAGCCAGTCTTTGGTCTGAGCCTTTGGCATCGGAGAGACCTGCCAGAGCACACCTGGGCACTTGGGAAAGAGTGGTAAGGACAGGGAGGAATGGGCTTTCCCTCAGCTGCTGCATACTGCTTGCATGCCTGGGGAAATCCTCCTGCTGAGTTACTGACTCAGGGCTAAGGAATGAGGCCAGTGTGTGGATTGTAGTGTGCCTATGGAGAGAGCAGAGTGAGCAAAAATCCTTCTAGTTTACAGTCATGCTAAAACCAGAATTGGTCCATTTCCTACTCTGTGCCCGTGCTGTCCTTCCTCTACCTTTCCCTCTCCACACGGTTTACTGAACTTTAGCCTCTCTCTGTTCAATGGAAATTGCATACCTGGTCATGGCAGTGGGCTCCAACATCCACATCTCTCACTTGGCAATATATATTTGAATCCTCTCCGGCTGAAGAGGAACCTGGCTGGAATTTCATGGGCAAATAACCTAATTATTAGGTAATAAAAGGGAGGGACAACTTTTCTTCCTTTTTTTGCTTTGCAGGTGACATTTTAAAGGAACATGGGTTGGGAGTGGCTTTTACTTGAAGCTTGGCAGTTTCCAAAACCCTTGTAATGCGTTGCTTGAAATAAGTTACAGAGTAGCTACCTGCATATTCTAAGTACTTTTAGCTCTTTTAGGTCATTTTATAACCCAAAAGCCTCAAGTTAAGGAGCTGGGGAACCGACATCCATATCAAGTCATGTATTTGTTTTGATTTTGTTGTTTGGTTTTGTTTGGTTTGTTGTTGATATTTTCTCCCCTTAGGCAGTGCTTTATGGGGGTGGGGAGAGCTGCTGGCCTTCACTTCAAATAGGTGAACATCTGCTGGAACTCTGAAAATGAATGTATATATGTCTGTGGTTGGCTTTGTGCAGTAAATATATGATTATGTTGTACATTGTATTGTAATCTTCTACATCCCTCTCTACTTGCAGGAGAACGCCTTTTTCTCTTTTTTTTTAACATTTGTTCTTTCAAAAAGCCACAAATGACAACCTAAAGAATAACTAAATATTCACTCTGCAAACCCAGTGTTTTTTTCATGTGTTGTGCCTTTTGCATTAGAACATCTCATGGTAAAATGGCTTTATGCTGAGGGACTGATGCATGTCTAATTGGCAGAGGCAGAATTTTATACAATGTTTAAACTAGAAATGATTGGAAATTTCATGTAACAACAATATATTCTCAATAGGTAATTCAGATTTTACAAACTAAACTTTTTAATGGATGTTAATTTTTTTAAGTTGTTTTTTCAGATGGTGAAAGTCAAAATTAATTCAAGTCTTTAAAATATGCTTGACCCAAATCTGAATTTATTATTGCTTATCTGAATTAAACTGTTATTTCAAAACATTCTAATAAACTACATAACTGTACTGCTCTCTAAGGACATTGCTTTGAGTCTTTATCATCATAAATAGGACTCCCAGCTGGCCTATAATTCCCATAATTTATATAATATTTGCAAGATCTGGAGCTGCAGTACTAATGCAGATGTAATGGTGCAGTATTAATTTATTAATTTAAAAATGAGTTTAATAAAACTAAATTATTTCAGGTCACTTTTGCAAGCTGAAAAAACCCTCATTCAGTTCTAAGAATATCACAAAAATAACACTGACTAACCAAAGTATGGTGCACTCTGAGTGCAAGCCTTTATTGTGTGTTTAATCACTTTGATAATGCCAGGATTTTATATTTATTTAAAAAAAAATGTTAGCCTACAGTTTTTCTAGCATTGTAACCAAACTCATAGTTTATGTAAAGAGTCTGCAAAAAGGTGCTGAAACATTTTACTTTTGTGTAAAAATACTTTTGCGATAAAAGATATTCCTTACAGACAGAAAAGCGGCTCTTTCTAGTTTTCATACTACAAGCTGACTGTACAGTAGCTAGAAAGCAAGCTTTCATGTAGGACCCAACAGAAAACAAGCACACACCTGCATTTGAAGGGATGATGGGATACTTCACTGCCTTTTTGTGCCGTTGGCAGTGCTGACCCAGAGATGAGCTGAGCCGCTCGGAGCAGGGCACGGGCAATGCCCGGTGGTGGGCCTGATCCCACATGGGCCCTTCACGCAAGACTGGGCTTGCTGATCCTTGTGGGTCCCTTCCAGCTCCGAGTATTCTGTGATTCCTCTGACTTGCTCAGTTTAGTGTTCAATACTCTCTCTCAGAACTGGTTTCTGTGCTGCTCTTCCTTTTCTGAACTTTCCAAGCTAAGAAAATAGCTGCTAACAGATGCCAGTGCTTGGTCTAATTTTATGTGGTTTGACATATGTTACTGATGAACCTGTTTGAACAGCTTTCCATAGACATTTAATCACATAAAGAAAAATGAACTATTACAACCATGTAAAAATTCAAAATCTGTGGAGAACTGCCGCGCTGCCTGCTGCTTTGCTGTGGCTTGACCTGTCGACCCAGGCAGCCGCCCTCACAGGAGCGCGGCGTCTGGTCGAGATAGGGTCACTTCTGGCCCGAAGCCGTTTGCAACAAGCGGTCTCTGGGCTTTAGTTCGGCAGGAGCAAAGACAAGGAGGAAAGAGTTGGAATTTCTGTAGCTTTATTCTAAGTTTATGTTCTTGAAGGGGAGCTCACAGAAAGACCCCTTAACTCTTTGGTTACATGTTTTTATAGGGTTACAAAGTGAGAGAGGTATAATAGAGATAACCAATCCAAAGGTGACACGCGTGACAAAGAACTAATAGAAACATCTCAGGGGAGGAACTTAACCTAAGTTACAAATAATAACACAGCTAAAAATTATCTTGAAACACACTGTCTTGTAAGAGGCCTAAATCTCTAAAACAAAGAGAAGAGGCAAGCACAGGTGACCTCAGGGGTTAAGAATTTTTATACTGTAGACTCTTCTTTAAATCTATCCTCTAAAGCAGAGTCTAGTGCAGTGAAATTAATCCATTCTAAATCACCCAAAATAGTCTAGGTCACTGCAACAGAGAACTAAGATGGTTTTTTTTTTCCAAAGACCTGCTCTAAATCAAACAAATTAATGAAAATATTTCTTTTGATTGTTATATGCTGCAGTTTTGACAGTAGGAACTCAATTAGGAGCACAACATGAATGCTTCTCAATTCCTCATTATACCACCAAACAATATTTTTAACAAGGAGAGTTATTCTGAAGTATGTCAAACCTCAAAAATGCTGATCTACTTCCCAGACATACCTACTCCTCCAGCTCCTCTGACTCCTGCTGAAGATGGGGTACAGATATGTGTAGCAGCAGATGGTGTGCAGTTCAAGTAATTGCAAGCTTCTATTTGATTCTCTAGAAGCAGGAGACTAGAAAACCATTTGTTTGTGGTTTAGTGGATTCAACTTCAAATAAATATAGAACTACACCTTTCAAATGTACAATTTTCACCGACTAACCATAGCTAAATGTAAAGGACAACTTCTTTTTTTCAAGTTTAATATTTAGCAACCAATAATTTAATGCCTAAAATGTTTTACTAACTAGAAATAAAACTCTATGCTTGAAAACTTAAAACTCTAATCTTGAAGTAATTCAAGGTCCTTTGGGGCTCTCAAATGAGCTTTCCAAATAACAAAAGTAGATATGAAGATTTGTTGGAGGAAACCTCCCCCCATCAAATAAAACCATACAAACCCCATAATTCTTCAAACAAACAAATAAAACCTCACTTATGGAAGTGGAATTTGTCATAGTTAAGACTAAACCTTGGTTGTAGTTGTCATTAAGTCCAAGACATAGGGCCTTTATCTAGGCTGGAATTATAACTTTGTATAGCATTGGCACATATTATGAAATTAAGTTAGCTGAAAATTTATCTCATATCAGTGTTCTACAAAGTCATATCTTTATTATAACAATCTTTGGAAAATGAAAAATGTAGTGTTTGGAAAGAATGGAGTAATCAAAGTATTCTAAGTAGAAACCTGGCAAAGAATGAGAATGGGTGGTTGATCTTTGTCTGTCACTTGGGAAAGCCACACAAAATTATGATGTGAGAAAGTTATAACAATCTACTAAAAATGGTCCACAGAGAGCAGCATTAATCATGATGGTGTAGAACTGGAGAGTGTAAAAAATATTTGAATTCAAAGAGTTAGTGAATGGTCTAATAAAGGAATTAAAGTGGAATTTAATACTGACAGTCCTGGCATGTTTTCCTTTGTACTTGTCCTTCTGAAAGGGAATTCCAATTCCATTTGTGTTCTGTCATTGTTACCGCAACACAGGAATGCGAATTTTAAATGATATCTTGAAAGAATGTTTTGCAATAGAACACTTAAAAGAACATCTACTTAAGATATATGAGCTTATCATAAAAACAAGTGATAAATGCCCAGCAGAGAACAGATTTATTAGTAGTAAAAACAACACATTAAAATGGTAGTGTGAAGCACAGCATGCATATGGCAGAGCAACTATCTATAAAAATGTGTTGTAAGCACAACAAACTGTGAAACAGAACTACATCAAAAAACATACTAGGCAGCACTAATCAGTGTTGCTGCTAATAAAATGACACAGTTCTTCATGGGTTTCTACAAACTCAATATTCAAATAAGCAAGAATAAATGACAGCAAATGCTTTATATAGTCAAAGTGCATTGCAATCATACTGTTTGAAGAATTAAATAATAATTAAATAACAGGAAGAAATAGACACAGTAGACTTGAACAGGAGGGTCATTTTGCAGAGCAGGAGGTTGTGCATAGGCTGCAGCGTAACACGGAAATTGGCGTGATGACACAGGTGCGTTAAGCGCAGGTTGTCAAGCACTTTGCTAATTACTTTGTAGAAATATTGAAAAGGTGGGATGGAAAGGAGATGGCATGTCATATTGTGGGGATACCAGTGCATCATTAATGTATATGCCACTGTTAGCAATAACAAATTGCATTTATCTGTGCACAAAAACAATAGATCGGACTTTCCACAGGAGAGCATTAGAAGCTGCCAAGGAAACGCATATTGTAGTTGGCAGAGTTGAAAAATTTCATCATGTTTTGGCAAAGTCAAAATTATTAAAGATTTGTGAAAAAGGTCATCAAATGTCAGGTTACAGTGTGAGACTCACCAATGTGCATAAGCTGGCTAGAGCTGATTCTCTGTCTTCTGACTATAAAATCATTAGAACGCCACTCTTTAATTTGCAACAGAAATATTTAGCTTTGGTGTCAGAAAAAAAAGGAATAAAAAGCCCAATTAAGAGTACTACAAATGGGAAAAAATCACTACACCAAGCTACCTTTTAAGGCTTTGCAATTTTTCACAATTGAAGATAAGGTCAGACAAAACCTTGTTCTGTGTGTAGCTGATAATGCCTCGTTTCGTGCACTAAGGGCTGAGTTCTGCAAGGAAGATCTCCTGCAATTGCACATTTCTGTGTAGGAAAAGTGCTGAGCAGAGCATGTCCTGAATACTGCAAACCTTCCACTGTCTTTGTGGTAGAGTTATATTCCAGTGGTTTCTTTGCAATATTACTTCAGCAGCTAATGATGCTATAACTAATATTTTAGAGATGCTAGATGGATTGGAAGTAGAATGATCTCTAGCTAGCTGCAGCAACAGAAAAACATTCTACTATATGGCAATAAAAATAATCCAAAGGTACCCTATGTTTCACCCCTTTGTTATATTTTAAATGGTACCTGAGCAGTTTGCCTATAAAATGAAGAGCAGACAAGAGTATTCAATTCCATATAGATTTCAGGACATGTCAGTTTTCTTCCGGGTTTAGGATATAATTTTCTTGCAGTGCTTTTAACTATTCTTAATTAGATTGTGGCAAAATATTGGCTTTGTATAAAAGTGTTCAGCCAGATCCAAATAGGATGAAAATTTAATGTACAAATGAGCATCTTGGAACATGGAGATCTTTCCAGCCTGTCAAGATCACTAAACAAACTCATTCTCACTTTGTGTGAAATAAATCTCATTCAGTTTGTTCATTGCACACAGCTCAGAATGGCAATGGGATGACTGACGAGCTCTCAGGGGGCATTCAGTGGTGAGTCTGGAGCACTGATGAGTGCAGAAAGATCATCTGAGACGCAAACTTACACACAGTTGAATCAAATGTAAGAGTAAGAATTATGTTCAGAGTGTGGAAAATGTCATGGGAGTCTGAGTGAAGATGTCATGATGGAGAAAAGCCATATTTGTTTGTTTTGTCTGTGACTTTCAGATAATATTTTCAATGAAAAGCTGTGGTGGTAGAGTTGAACTCTGTGCCCTCCTTGTATTGAGGTTCGGGTTTCTTTCCTCAGAAATTGTATCATTGTGTCTCAAATCAGAGAGCATCCTGAAGAAAGAGATGTGATAACATTGCAACTATGTGTGTAAAACCATACAACCATGCAAGGTGGGATTGCTTGAGAAGGAGGGAAAGAGTAGAGTTCACTGAGGAGCAGGACACAGGGAAAAATAACTCAGGAAATGCTTGATTAATCTCTCAACCCACATGCTGCTCTCTCTTGGGTCATGTTTCTCTTTTTTCTTTGTGTCTTTATATGTAACTAATCTGCAGTCAGCTCCTCTGCTTGGACCATTTATCCTGGTCAGCAGCCAAAAGAGCTCCGAGCGCCCGCTCTCTAATATCCCGAGTAATGTTTTCACAGTTGGATAAACTGTGCCGCATGGAAACCTTCCTCGTACCTTTCACAAACACTTGCTATTTTATGCCTTGGTCAGGTACTGCTTGTCCTTTCACTCTGTTCTGGATGCCTGTGGCTTAGAAGTTATGCAGACATTTACCAGCACATAGCAAAGACACTATTGATAAAATCTGTCTTGGAAAATGAGGGAAATGGAGACCAAGTGTCAAAGGCTAAGAGGAATTTACCTAAAAGTTTCTATTCTGCAGTGAGTTTAGATTAATTTTTTTTAAGGCACAAATATAAGTCTCATTTTTTTCCATAAGGAGCTTGCTCTGCTTCCATAAAAACTGACAGTTTTCAGTTGAAAATAGAAAATCCCTACTGCTCTCAGTCTTGAGCAGAGTGAAAAAATGAAAGCCGTATATTCATATAATCCATACCCTAGAAAGTATGTGTTAACCATGTTACCATATGAAATAGCTCCTCCTGGCCTTAATTAGCAAGGGAGATGGAAGCATTTCTTAAAAGACAAAATGCATTTGAGGCTCTGTTGTGCTTTATCAAACGACGACCTCGCACCACTCTTGCAGACTGGGGGGTCACGACTGTGCTGCACTACCACACAACTACCACAGGACTACCAATCCATTTATATCTGTGTCTCAAGCATGGCCAACAACTGAGTGTTTGACCAATGCCACCAAATCTGCCATCCCTGCACTTTTCAAGTGATTCTTAATGGGAAATTGTTGCTTATAGAACAAGGCCAAGAAAAGTCTCAGGCAAAACCAGCTGTGTCAGAATCACCAAAATTTCTGAACAGCTGCCTGTTTGCATTTTAATTTATTATTTTCAGTTAACAGTACAGTTCATATAATTTAAAAAGGTTCCCTAGATAAATTATATATAATTATTTACGACACAGAAACTTATGGAATGTGGTTCCAAAAGAAGGCATTTCTATTTGAAGAGTTTTCTGATCCTGGAAGTTAAATAAATTTATGGTTCTACATCATTCAACCAGTTCCATAGATCTTCTGCCTTTATTTCACTTTTACATGTGAATAGTGTCCTTCTATACTTGGATCCATCATTCAGCTGGAATTAGAAATAATAGTAACAAAAGATAGCACCATATTTTTGCACAGGCCTCTGTTGCTTGTTTTCATCCTTAAAAATGAGATTGGCCAGAACAAATTCTATTTTCTGAATGATTTCACTGGTAGTCAGGAAACCAGTTTTGAGTAGCCAGTCTTCAATGTGATGGGACTTGCAGGGCTAGGTAGACTCCTGCCACACTAATACAGATTTAGAATTATACTAATTTAAATTTCAGTTCTGGTTTTACCAGGAATCTTCTTGCCAAGCATCATTCCATGAATGAAAGAAGAGTTTCCACTTTTCTTAAATTCTAACTTGAAGAATATAATATTTTTCCCTGAAACCATTAATGTAGAATGCTAGCTAGGTACCCAAGCATCCTATTAAACTACTTTCCTGAGGCTTATTTCCAGTTTTCCTTTATCATGATTTGAAGTACATGCAATTTTAAATGAAGATTTTTGCAAAATATTTTACCACTCAGACGTGGTATGGTGCTTATATAAGCAGATGCACCAACAAATATCCCTCTGATGACCCAGACTGCAGCAGGAATTCACCACTATGTAAGGAATAATAGTAAGTGACAGGGAGGTATAACATATACCAATAAAACAAGGCCTACTAGCAGAGGTCTCTAATCTCAGCTGGCACAAACATACAAACCCCGATGAATCCAAGCTGACTCCAGAGACAGTGGAGCTTGACACGGTTCATAGCACCGAGGAGTCACCTCGAGAGCAGTTCAGAGAAAAATTGTCAATATGGGCAAGGACATAAACAGCTTTGCCCAAAGCCTGGCCAGACCTGGCTCACGTACTTGCATTAATTTAAGACTGTTGCCTACTCAAACACTCTTCAAAACAAACTTAATCAGGTACTATAAAGTTTTTTTAAACTACCTAGTTTTTAATTCCCTCTAAAATACCAACCTGTTTATTTTAAATAATAGAATTCATAGAAAGTGATCTTCAAAGGTTTAATAACAACATAGGAATATGTTTTGTCCAAAATAACTGGAGACTTTATACAGTTAGGATTACAGAAACAAACTGTAATTGCTGGGGTCCACATGATAGCATAGGCATGTTTTTGTGGTTGGGGCATAACTGCAGATTTCAATTTGAAAAAGCTATGCATGGTGTTTTGGGGTTTTAGAAAAGACAAATTACAAAACTTGCAGGTATTGTATTTCCATCCAAATCTTTTTATATATTGGTAAGCTCTTTCATTCAGGATTGGCAGTACAATAACAAAAAGGAAAAAATACAACAGAATTTGTACATGCTGCACAAAAGAGGGGAAGTAAGCCAATGCTTTGTGTTGTTTCTATATATTCATGGATGACATTCAATGGCAATTTCTGATTGTGTTCATCACAGGATAAATGAGGTGTGATTCTTTCCACGCTCATGAAAGGAGAATCATTCTCTTCACAAACTTGTTTATGTTAAAGTTTTCTAGTGCAATTTGTGACCTCTATATTATTTCTGTTCTGTTCTCTGAATCTTTTAGTTTTAGAGACTTAAAGAGGTTTTGAGACTCAAAAGCTGGGACATCCTTATGAATCTAGAACTGAGGTCTGAAATCAGATGTGTCAGTGCAGAGAGGCACTGGGGATATTGAGTGTAGCTGCTGTAACCCCTGGGTCCCTTTCTGCTTCTCACCTTTGCCTGGAGAATCTGTTCCAGCTGCAGATAAGGCAAAACACATGCTTCTGCAAAGTGCCCTTCCTCTTAGCACACAGGACAGAAGGAGTAGAACAAATGCTCTACAGGATTCATATGAGAAAAATTTTCTCTAGTTTGAAACACTTCATCATGAACAGGGAGCAGATGTTATTCAACTGACACAAGTAAGAGCTTGATACGTAAGGGCCACTTAGTACAATTAGCACTAATGGAAGAAATTGCAATTAGGTCATGTTTGAAAGATAAATGCCTGTGTCTTTATCTGCCTGTGCAGTCATAGCAGCACAGATACTACTTCAGGCTGACATCCAATTATCTGACTTGCTATTTAGGTAGGTTCTAGAGTTTTGCCATGGCTGCATAGCCAGCAATGCCCAGATCACTGTGGCTGTGCTTCTGCCTGCCTCCTGTCTTCTGTAAAACAGTGCTCTTCTTAGATGACTTCCAGCAACAGAAAAATGGCAGCAACAGAAGTAAATAGGAACACACCATACTGAAAAATTGTATTTTGTAACAACAGCATTGGAGCCCTCTACTCAGTAAAGACTTTGTTCTGACTCTGCTCCTGCGGGCAAAAGCTGGAATAAAAATACTATTCTTTGCACAAGATAAGTGATGTTGACACATAAAAATAGAGCATTCTGGAGAAAAGAGTGAGATTTTGGAAATGGCTCTGTCCATCCAAATGACCTGGACAAGGAATGAAGGAAATACCCTGCACTGACAAATAATAGACTTAATGAATCTTTTCCTAATTTCCTGGATACTGTAGTTGGACAGAGGCTGATATGGTTGCAGTGAGACAGGCCTGCAGGATAAACCTGCTGCAGTTTCTCTGCCCCGTGTAGCCAATGTGCTACAATATCGATATTGCTCAGACAATCCACCTCCCCAAGCAAATCAATGCCTGTCTGCACTTGAAGTGCCTGGTTTTGTCTTGTTAAAGGAACAGAAGTCAAGAAGTCATAGCTGGCATTCTCTAGAACCTTTCTCTTGTTTGTCCACAAAACTGGAGGTTTGTTTTTTACTAAAGTTTCATGTCAGGGTAACATTTCTTTCAGCTCACAACATTCTCACAGCAATAGCAGATGTATAAATAAGGCTCCTTTTTAATAATGTAGGATTAATGGCTGTCAGTTTCTCAGCTTGAAATACTTTTGTTGGTGGAACATCTGTGCTGAGTACAACATCTCTAACATGTACATTACCAGTGTGCAGTAGTACAGCACAGGCTCATGAAGAATTATTTGGAAAGCCTGTTCACCAAATATATCACCCTGAGTGAGGTCTTTTGTTGAAAAATGCTTCCAGCTACCATAAGAGTATTCAAATAACATAAAATTCTTTTATGTGTCAGGGACTTATCTGGAACATATCCATGAATGGCTGGAAACAGTGAACAGTCTATTACCAGTGTCGAATATCAAGGATCCAACTTAAAGTAAACGTTCTTTCTATATAGAAGAGAGTCCAAGTTTTATATTAGAGTTAAATATTAAAAAAGCTTATCCCAATACCTTTATTTGGGTGTTAAATATACCTGATAGCATCAGAAAAATTGTGTATCGCATACTGTGGAATAAAGAGAAGAATGAGCTAGTATTTTTCTGACTCAAAATACGAAACCAGATTCCAGGGCAGATTATGACTTCTAAAAGGAGGTTCACTGTGAATGGAAGAAAAGGAGCCATGCCATAGCAGGGTTCCCAGGAGAACTGCAGTTGAATCAAGTTTCTTTTTTCTGGAGACAGTAGAGTTAAGAGGGTGAACAGAGTAGCACAAGATCTGATCACCCTTCCACATTAACACATTGCACTATGCACAAATTTTCCTCTGACCCAGGGTTTAGTTTGAGCTAATTACCCAAATTATCCTTCTTGTATGCTCCACTTTAGTGCAGGACAGAAGGAATTTATAAATGCTAGATGTGATATTCATTGTTTTAATAAAAGTTTCAAGTAGAGATAAAAGTTCTGTTTGCTTTGGAAAGCAGCCATAGGCAAAGTTTATTTGCTACTTCAGTGCCAAGTTGAATTGCAAATAAAGACAGCAATTCTCTTTACCCTGACCACAAAGCATATGAACCTTTAAGCCAGCTAAAGGAAGCCCCTGTTTGTGAAAATTAATGTGAACATTTCAATTTATACAATCTATGCACACGTTCTTGTGTTTAATATGGAATTCTCCTCCAGGATTTTAGAAATATTTTAACATGAAACTGCAACTCTGACTATCTATGTGTAAAGGCTGGAACGTGGCTAACAGCTGGTGACTAAGGTGTCACCAGCATCTCTGACATGTGGTTCTTTATAGTCTGGAATATAACTGTCACTGCCAGCATCTCCATCCCCCTGTGGACTTACTGGCACAGGCCCACCATGCTCCTGTACCTCAGTGAGTGTCGATTTGAGGAATGAGTAAGTCAGAGGTGGGAAATGGGGGTGTTTTTTTAGTGTGTTGATATCAACTTATGAATATTCTGTCCCATCTCTGCAATGAAAAGGACACTGATACAGCCCAGCTTGTGTCCTCTCAGGCAGCTTTATTCTATGCATGATTTTAATGTTCTGTGAAAAATACTTGGTGCACCCTTTCTCTATTTAATTAGTTTGATCCTGAAAATCTTTTATTTCCTTTAATGAATGCATTTATGAATCTTTCTTCAGATTCATTTTTCAAGAAAGATTCTTACTCATATGCTTCCAGTGTTGATAACAGCATGGCCTTTGTAATGGTGATATCCAGCCTTTGGCTTGCAAACAAATCTACTTTTGTGAAAAGTGTAAACCTATGTACAAATACATCATTCACTGCGTTTAATAGTGATAAACGTAGAAAATGCTGAACACCAACACATAATGTTTGTCTTGTATAACATTTATCTGATGGTTAGGACTTCTCCTCCTTGACGATTGTCACTTTTACATCACTTCTAGAAATAGCAATATCTTCCAGGATAATTTAGCTTTTGGGAAAAGTGATGTATTTTATTTACAAATTCTGGTTTCACAAGCAAAACTCTGTGACAGTACACATAAGCATAAGGAAGAGTTTTTGTCTGCTAGTACACCTCTCCTTGCTTTCCATTTCACCTTTCCTAAAAGATTTGCAGAGATTGTAGATCTTTCCAGTTTCTACCCAGCTATTGGAAACAGATATTTTCTTGCTTAAGGGTCCCTAAAGCAAGGTATAATGAAGGAAAACTAAAAGCGTAGTTTCCCAGGGCATTTCACATGGGACAGGCCATGCTACCTGTGATGTGGGAGTGGTCCTTTGGTAGAAGATCTTTCATGAGCAATACTTCATTCTCCACTGCAGAGAAAGAGGTTTCACAGCATATTTCAAGTGGTGTGACATATTCCTTTTCAAACTCCTTTCTTCTGGAGACTGGCCACATACATTTACCCAATACCCACCTGCAAAACCCTACAACACAGAAGGCATTAATACATAGGACAAGAATAATTTAAAATTAATATTTGTCAAAATATGATAATTTTAATGCTGATATTAGAAAGTGTACTGAGGAATGTTATGTGCTTGAAAAGAGAAATGTATCAATTTTCTTACATAATTCACGAATTGGTAAGTATGTAATCTAGAATTTTACCACCTAAAATCCACCTGAAATGTGCTTTGCTTTGTAGTATCTGCTCTGTGGCTAGAATTTTTTGCCTTATTTTGAGTCCCAGCCCTTCTCACACTGACTTCAGTGGTGTAGACCATATCTCAATGTAAGCAGCCAGTTACTGATTGTGAAGCATTTTATCTGGGATATTTCTCCAGATTTTTGAGATTTCCTTTCCTAAATATTAAGACAAGCTTTAACTTTAGAAAGGGTCAATAAACCAGCAGATTGAAAGAGTTTACAGATGAATGACTGAGTACTATTCCAACCTGTTTTTTCCTTTGTCATCCTCTCCTACTGCCCAATAATGGTTTGTCAAGAGTAGTGTTTGAAAAGGCATATTATTTTTTGAATAACACTGACCCCTTTAACAAAATTAAAACTCAGAGAAACATTCCTGGTCTTATGAGCATTTTCTCTTTCTACAAACTAGTGTTTTCCAATAAAAAAATGGTTTTTGCAAAAGTTTCTGCATGCCCTCCAGGTGTGAAATGCAGCATCTTCTCAATTGGATCTTACCACTTTTTAACAAAGTCAACTGTAGCCGTAGCAAAGACTGTGTTAAAGACTAAAGTTGAAATTACTTGCACTTTATATTGCATTTTATGATTCACATTTTCGTTCTTTATCAGCTGTTAGATTTTCTGGAGTATGGAAGCGGACTTTTATTTAATGTTTCAAAAAAATGGTATGGGCTTCTGCTTCTTCATATTGAATAGGAAATATTTCAATAGTCCTTCCTGTCTTGCTGAGTGTGAGGTTGTGCAGCTGTAAGAAAAGTCAGAAAAGGTTTAATTCATAACATTTGTGCATTTTTTTTTCATAGAATTTTGCAGATGTTCCTTTCTGGTGTGGCTTTTTTATTTGGCTTTGCCTCTGCTTTGTTCTCATGTTTCAAATTTCAGTATGAAGTAATAAATGACTGCGGTACACAGAGAATTTACAGATGGATCATGATTTCCATACCGTTTCGGAAAAGTCATATTGCATTTAGCTTCTGACAAAATGCTTTAAAAATACAAAGATCATTAAGACTTTATTGGCACACGTTCCACAAAAGCTGAAGTGAAAAATAGAAACCACTGAAAACAAGAAAAGTTAGCGTATTTTCAAAGAGTTGGGAGCACCGAAAATGGCTGATGAATTAGTAAAGTAAAAACTGTGATGAGCAGATTGCCTCAGAGGGCGACACTGTAGCGAAACACTGAGTGACACTGTGCTTCTCTTTGTTCAAAGTGCTTCTCAGGTTCTCCAAAATGAGACATTCAGGGTCAGTCGGTGGCCGGGGACTGCCAAATTCTCTGGCCCCCTCTGCAGGCACGCAGAGCCCGAGGAACAATGCGAGTGTCACGCTGTCTTCACCGGGCCAGAACGGGGGCAAGAGCCTCCGCCAGGCGCGCAGACCCACCTACATCCCGTGTCACAGCCCTGAAGCCTATGAACTCCGGCCTGGTGGGTGGGAGCAGGGCGTGCGCTGCGCAGCTCCTGCCGAGGGCGGCACGGGCAGCAGCTGTGCCGGGCTGCGCTCCCGCCCGTGCCCCTGCGCCCTGCGCCCGGCACGCTGCACCCTGCACACTGCGCCCTGCACCGTGCGCCCTGCGCCCTGCAGCCTATACCCTGCACCCTGCACCCTGCGCCCGGCACCCTACACCCTGTGCCCTACACCCTGCGCCCTGCGCCCGGCACCCTGCACCCTACACCCTGCGCCCGGCATCCTGCACCCTGCGCCCTGCGCCCTGCACCCGGCACCCTATACCCTACACACTGCACCCTACACCCTGCACCCTGTGCCCTGCGCCCGGCACCCTGCACCCTACACCCTGCACCCTACACCCTGCACCCTGCACCCGGCACCCGGCACCCGGCACCAGCGCCCAGGGCTGCACCCTTCAACCCGACCTCACCTGCAGCAGCCAGGAACCGAAACCCAGGACCGGCGTGCTGAGAGGGTGGCGGCAAAGTGCTAAAGACAACAGGGAACCACCCACCCCCGGTTCTGTGTCAGACCCACAGACACCTACAGATATAAGCTCCCTTCAATATTCTTAAAATAAATCTGACTTTCTCTCAAAGCCACACAGAAGATCTCACCTTCTGTCTTCCTCACACACACAAGCACACTGCTTCTTTTTTCTTTCTCTTCCAGGAAACGGTTTAAAGCAGTTTCTAGGTTTTGGAATAAATGGGACTGACACAGATAATGGGATAATACTAGCACAACATTAGTTTTTGTAAAAAAGAAAACCCTGAATTTTCACTTCTAAAAATAATAAATTTTATGTTAAAGATCAAAAATATGATGAAAACTTAAAAGCCCTACATGATAGTGTCAGTTACTGAGCTGTTGACTTTTTTCCTGCAGAAAATGAACCCCATAGGAATGTGTCATACAATTACAAAGATGTACAGAGTAGGTAGTGTTTTTTTAAATTCTCATTTGCTTTTTTTTTCCTCTTGGAGAAATTTTGCCTTGCCACAGGTTCTTACCAAGATCCCTGCTCTTTTTCCAGAAAACGGACTGTGTTGACTAATATTAACAAGCACCCCTTTATACCTTTCGTTCAGAGAGCACAAGGATTCCTTTGAGCTCTGTAGTGAAGGTTTCTTCCTGCAATGTACACACCGAGCTAAGCTCTGCCCTGGCTTTGCAGCACTGCATCCCCATTGAGCAAGTTCTGAGGGGTTACATGGGGATAACTGGAGCTGACCTCCTGACTGCCATTATAATAAACAAAGAAGAATTTTCTTGCTTCCTTTATAAAGGTCCATTTTTATTGAGTCATTCTAAAGCTACGTCTTGGGAACTCAACACATATTCTGAGCATCCAGGCAGAGAATCCTAAAAGCAATTTTTTGATATAAAGCAATTATTTATCAGACATTCTGGAGTACCCCAGCAACAAATCATTTTTCCCTCAGTAATGTGGAAATGGGACTGCAGCAGAGTCCAGGAAAGTTGATAGCACTCACACAACTTCATGTGTGCCCTGTGAGCTGGCTCTGGGCTCTCACTAGGAACTATAGATATTTCCTGTTTTGTGAAATGTTCTTGAGCCAGCAAGTGAGTGAGGAAATTTGGAAGAAGGCACTTCAGGCAAAATGCATCCCTAAAAGATATAAGCTGGGTTGTTTTGGTTTTTTTTTTCAGAAAAAGATGGTTCCAGCTGATATTTTACAGTACATTTTCTGTAAATAGCTATATCTTCTCCAGTACATACAGCTGTGCATGAAAGTATGTGTACACACCCATTCATTGGGAGATATGTCAGGTAAGACATGACCTGCTCACCTGCAGCAAGGATGGATAATTTGTCATTGGCTTTGTGCCCCAGCACAACTTTTGAAATAATTGTTGCCTTTCTGAGTCATCTTGCACAACAGGAGGTGTTATATTTCAAAATACTTTTTTTAACCCAAATCATACTCTGTCATGCTTGCTTCTCTCTCTCTTCCCCTCCTCCTTCAGTCTTATGCTACTGAATAGTTCCAGCTGTCAGTGGTTTCAGTTCATGATTTATTAAAGTTATTGCTATTTCCTGAATATCTCTAAATTCCTTTCAGAGGAAAATTCTGACAAGTCCTTCCAAAGACAGCTGGAAGCTACTTAAACCTGCTGCAAATAAAATGCATCATTTCTTACTGCAAACAGGTACCTTTCTGTACTGGAAAGAGATGGTCACATACTGTAGCCATGTAATCAAGGGCTAGTAAGAAAACATATATTTTATTTATTTTTGTTTTTTCCATGCAATATAGATTTGTGTGCTCTGTGGGTCTTAAATGCCCTCCTGGGAGGGAAAGCAAGTATCGGGGGAATTATTCCTATGCAAAGGAATAACTCAAGAACTGTAATAGTTCCAAAATGTGCAACACTTTTCTCTGGTAAGGTCAGCAATGTATTAGGAACTACACAGGCAGAATGGAAACCTTGAGATAAGAAAAAGCTAAAAACACTAATTCAACATGTATTGATTAAGCAGGTATTGGCCTTGCTATGATGTTTCATGGACTAATTTTTTCAATTTAAGAAAATATTGCTTCATTGTCTCTCTACTACTTCCCTATTTATCAGCTTTGCCAAAGGGTGTGTCAGGGAGGAACTGTCTTCAGGTAACTCCTGAGAACTGGGAGCCTCATAGGAAAGAAAACAAAGCTCCCTGGCTAGCCTGTGTTCAAGTGGCAAACATTGTGTCGAAGATGCCAAAAGAGATGGGACCAGAAAGGAACAAAATAAATAGAGGCAATCATGGATAGATGAGAGAGAATTTTTCGTGACTCTGAAAGTATGATGGATCCTTGACTAGATGGAAGATAGGCAGAGCTTGTGAGGAAGAAGCCATTAGGGAAATAAACGTCACTTACAGGTGTCCTGTGTTCCATGGCATGGGTTAGTGACTGTCTTAGACCTTGGTTAGATAAATGACTTTCGGATACTAAAGAGGATTTCATCAAATCCTGCTTATAACTGATTCTTAGGCTGTGAAAATAAAGTGCATACAGTGGCAAAAAGGTTAGATCTTTCTATATGTGTCCATCTGAGAGTGTGTAAGACCTTGGTGTTCAGAGTTTGTTGTTTTAGTGAAGATCACATTGAATTTTTAATGATGAACTTCCTTACATTCATTTTCTTTTTTGATGTGAACACTTAGAACTCACATGCCTTTTTTCCCATCTCTCTCAATACTGCTGTAGAGCAGCCTAGGCAAAGGAAGGTCAATTCTTTGATTCCTTTTGCTAATATTTAAAAGTATCCAGTGATTTGGTATGGCTAAACATTCAGTTTGGTTTAGTCTTGGTAGTGGGTGATCTCTACGGAGCCACTTTATTTTGCACTGAGGCCATCCAGATTAGTATTAAAGACTGTCTAACATTTGGGATTCTACAAACATTTGCTACCTGGAGCTGTGCAAGTTCCTCAGACAGCTTTCCAGACCCACACAGACAAAAGTTCCATTGAAATGAATGGCTCTATTCATTTGCGAAAAGGAGGCAAAGGAGTGAGCAAAATTTTAAAGGGCTCTCAGTGCATTTATATAGCTCCTACAGAAGTCACCAGCTTTAGTTCTAGAACAAGTCTTTCTATCCTCATTGTTACAATGCTTTGACCATTTCTTAATTGCTCCTTTGGATTTCCTCATGCTCCTTTCTGGGATCTTTTTTAAGTGTCTCCATTACTAAAACACTGCCAGCACATGGCAGAAACAGTGAAGAACAGGTCCAGGTTTCTAAACTCCTACATACATAAGGAATTAGCAACAGGAATAATTCCAGAGAAGTAAATGGGATTTACTATGCAAGTAAAATTACCTACATGTATGTTTGTAGGATTGGACCCAAGACATTCATTATAAACGGTAATGTTTTATAGTCTTTGCTTCTTGCAGGCTTTGAATTTTTAGCCAGAAAGGCTGATTTGGCACCTCTGGAACCACAGCAACTAAAATAAGGGAAGAAATATGGGCAACAGCAACAGTTGTTCTAACCTACTAATTTTGGTTGGTGGCAAAAAATGTTGCTAGCATTCCTCAATTTCAACCAAGTGAAACGTCACCATCTTTTTTGCAAACTGAGGTTTTGTTGTAAATATAGTGACATTTCATACCTTTGAATAAATAGGAACCCTATATACATCCTATTGGAATGTTATCCACTAACTGAAAAAGTATACACTTTTCCAGTTCCTTGTTTCCATTTTCACAAAGTATTGCAGGATAACCAGCAGGGGATTTTTTTTTTCTTCTATAAAAGCAGAAATCTGAGTATTACTAAAGAATGATGTCTTTTGCCTTGACATAGATCCACATTCGTCGTAGAAGCCAAAGGATACAGCCCAGTTAATTATCTTCAAATCTGTCTGGTGTGAAATGTTTCTGCAGACTTAGTCTTATTACTCTTATTCTTTAGTTTTCCTGTGCTGTTGCTTCATCCTCATCATCTTCTTGACAACTCATACCTTCCCCTGGCTGGACTTTTCCAGTCTAAGGTGTTGCTTCCAAAATTGTCATCAAAATCTATTCTAAATGCTTTTCCTTTCAGTATCTTGAACCCATTTATTGACGTCTCACCTACTCACCACATTATTCTCCTTGTTTTTACCTTAAAGATGCTACACAAAATAGAAATTGCTTTGGCCTGTACCCTCTTTTTCTTCCATTTGCTTTTCCTCTCCTTAATCTCTCTCTTAACAGCTCCTTTTGCCTACCCATACCTGTTTTAGCTTTGTTGGTTACCACCTCTATCTCTTGGAAACAATGAAATACAGAGGGAAGAAAACATAATTTCTTTGCTGCAGTTGTCCTTGCTATGTATGGATTCAATTACTTTTTTACATCTTCTTAAGGAAAGTTAATGTTGTCACTCTTTACCCTCTAGCAATTGAACTTCCCATTTTTTGTCTGGCCAGCATGAAGTCAGTTGTAGGGTATTTGGGACCTTTGCTTTAACGCTCTGAGTAGCTCTCTGTGTATTTATGATACCACAGAGATATCACAGAAGCACAGGCAGTGAATTGTGAGCTGACAGATTAAAGAGAAACAGCAGAGTTAAATGCAGCAGGTGATCATCTTGATCTCATTTCCGAGAGCCTGGCCTGCCTTCCTCGCAAATCGACACGGATCAAGCAGATGTCCAATCACATGAGTAACAAGATGCTGGGGATGCTGGGGATGCTGGCTGGGGAACAAGCAGTCTTGGCTTGTGCCCTCGGTTCCAGGCCCAAATGATCTTGGAGGATCATTTGCACCCTGTCACTGCTCACTCCCCCTGCTCACCGAGTCCACCCTTCCACCCTTCCAGCTGATGGAACTTGTGTTTAATCGATTGGGTTTGGGTGGAGGGTGCAACCCCTTTTGTGGTTTTCTGCATTAGCAGAATTGGATGTGACCACAAGATTGATACAATACCTTGGAGATCTGTTGCTTCTGTCTGTAATTCACTGTTTAATCTTAGATTTTAGGGACAGAAGTTAATTCTTCTGTGTACAGTAATTACAGCAAACCAGTTTCATTTAGCTTGTTGAGCCAACTTGACAAGATAGAAAATACATACAGCAAATTTTAGCCTCTATTTTTCCCTGTCGGAACAACTTCAAGTTCCTTTATTTCTAAATAATAATTAGCAGCAGGGCCATAGCTTGTACTGAGACACAATATCCAGACATAAAGAGTAGATGAATTCTGGGAAATTTGGACTTTGGATAACACTGTCCTGGTGGCTAAAATCCTCTAGCAGACGGTGTCAGGGTATCAGGGACTGACCACTGAGTATTGCTTTCTTCAGCCCAACCAGCTGCCCTCCAGGCACACTTACGTAGGAAGCTCCTCTCTTGGAATGGTTTTGCAAGTGTAGAGAAACCACATGTGACTGTTCGTCAGAGCACAAATATCTTAATTCAAAGAGATATTTGCTGATCTGTTTAAATAAGTCAGCAAATTACTTCCCTTTTTACAAGCATGTACACTTCCGTGTAAAACCATATAAAGCACCTTAATTTTTTCAAGACAGCAATTTTTGGCAAACTTTATTGTATTAGCAATGTTATCAATATCATCAGTTATTAGGATTATCAACAGCTAAATGACAAATGACCAAATAATGTGATGTCATGTACAGGCCATTGTTCTTTTTCTGATGAAGACTGAAGTGTTCCTAGGCTATATTTAGTATGAGATGTAAGGATTCTTGTTAACTTCTTCAGAACATACAGGATTAAATCCGTGAATAATAGACACAGTGCCTTCGATGAGGCCAAGACTTTACCCATATTTGGCAATGAAACTTAAGTCACTGGCAGACTAAGTAAAATTTTCATTTTTTTCACAAGCTATATACATTTATAGAATGTATGCTTTCATTTCAGTTTAATTATTACCATTTCAGAGCAAGGGTGTTAGACTGATGCTAGGTATTTTGAAGAAGAATCATATTTAAAAATATTTCTGTTAATGGAGTATTGATTTAAATGTCTCAGCATGTGTGCAACATACTCTTCAATATTATAAAAACAATTTTTACAGGATTTGTGGATCATATATTTTTCATATGTATTAATATGCTTCCTTTAACCAGTCTGTTAAGAAGGATAGAGAACGAAAATAATCAAATCTTGCACACAAAGTTTGTATGCAAGAACTTTGTGCTTCCTCTCTTGAAAACACTTCTTTTCTAGTCTACATTACAGTCCTCCATGAAGAGACTTACCCTTTTTAAAAGTCTCTTTCTCCTTCTCTTTCCTTTCTTTTACTATCTTTCCATAAGTACCTTAAAAGCACAGCTACCAAATACGGCCACATTTGTAGAATCTATTTTATATTTGAGCAGATCATCTAAGCAGCAAAGAATGGGAGACTGCTTTGCAAAGTCTGTTTCCACTCAATGATTCCAGCTTCTAGTTCTGCAAAGCCTTCTGGGAATACATTTTCCTGGTCTGCATTCCAGTAGCTTTTTATTTCCTGTAGCTGTGTCAAAAGCAGTAATAGTAAGTCTAAAGAATGGAACAGGTTACTTTATAATATATGTACCATATGGCTTTGCAGCCTTCTCTCTTCATTTGTTTGGAAATGATTGCAGAGGATAATAGTGACTCTGTTCACTAATTGCTGTCCCATGTGCCATATTCATATATTTGAACAGGGCTGTCAATGAAGAATTTATGTTTTCTTTTTGTAGTTTCTCATAGATCATTTTATAATCAGAGGAGGTTAATTGCAATTATTTAGAGAAACAGCAATATCTTTTGGATCATCACAAACTCCACCCAGTATATATACACTTTGCTGTACTTACTGCTTTATATTCAAGTCTGCTTTTCTATGGAAAGAAATGTCACTTTTTGCACTTACCTATTTCTTAGCATCATGTAGCACTCTGGCATCTCCAAATTGATGGTGAGAAGCTGATAATTTATAAAGCTGCAAATTATCTTAATCAAAATGGCAACACCAGAGCTGCAGACCATAGTGGGATAACATTCTTTATGATATATTTCAAACCACTATCTTTATGGGCTCAGATATAATTTATTAAAAGAACCCCAATGTTAATCAATGTGGTGTTTCCCCAGAGTGTTGCTCATCTTTAATTTAAAAGCTAAACAAATAATATTTTGTTGCAAAGTAAATTATAAGTTTTACTGTACACAGTTATAAAATCTTATTGTATCCATTTTTTAAAAAAGGCTTAATTAGAAGACAGTAATTTAAGTGCTGATATTATTAGAGGCTCCCTTGATATTAAAGTACTGCCTATGCTTGAGCTTTATTTTTTTTATTTATTAATTCTTTTGGTTACAAGGTTACAGGGTATCCTACAATGTAATAAATTGTTTTAATGTTACATATTGCATAAAAGTTCAGTGTTCTCTCTACATTCAGTGATTTTTATTTCTGGTTCCTTTTTCCTATCATTATACAAATTGCACTGGAGGATTAGTGCTGGCAGAAAGTTGTGTGCATTTCCGAGCTTTTGGCTTCACCTGGCTAATTCATCTGAGCCACAGCTGGGACTGGGGGGAAAATCAGTGAGAAAAGAGGGCTTTGGCATTTTTCCAGTCTTGAACGGCAAGACGGTAGAAGGGACATCCACTCACAACTGTTAAAAACAGCAGAAAGTAGGAAGAGCAGTAAAAGAGACAACACTCAGAGGTTTTTTCCAGTGGAGCATAAAACTGAACGATGAACAAGGTGAAAGGGACAGGGTGAAATAAAAGACACTGAACAACTAAAGGAGTTGTCTGGACTAGTCTTGTACTTACCGATATATTTAGTTTATAAGTCAACCATGTTGAAAGAAGAAATCAGGGATGTTGATGGAGAAGGGCAGAAAGGGCAAAGGAATCCTGAGCAAATAAGCCTGTTTTTTAACTTCAGTGGACATTCTGGATAGTATAGCACCAGGACAGACTCCTGAAACAAAATGAAATGGGGCTTTTATAACTTGTCTTTAATTCTGACACTTTTGAAAGAAACTCACAAGCACTGAAGTTAAAAACTATGGAGAAGAACAAGGCTGCCTTGTGGGGTCAGCACACCATTAATCAGCCAGGGTGAGAAATGTAGGCGGTGGGTAAGTGGTGGGATGAGGTGAAGTGATTCCTTGGCTGCTCAGACTCCTGCCAGTGGTCTTACTTGCAGCCTGGCAGAAATTTCCTACCTGTAACTGCACAATGGTAAAGCAAATTTTCCACTTAGGCATTCGGAAGACCTTAGTCTTTTAAAGCAGAGAAAAATCTTCTGATTCAAGCATAGGCCAGCCATGAGGCTGTGACAGAGTCACACAGCTGCTGGTTTGTCAGAGAGGACTCAAGGCTGTCTTATACTATAACACCAATAATTCTCTTTATGTCTATGGTGTTGCTAAAATGTGTCAAGTGTAAAACCAACATCTTGAAGCACACAGATTTGGATGGACAGCCAAGGCAGAAAAAGAATAGAAGGAAAAAAGATAGCTATTTAATTTTACACTGGGCTTTTTCACACTATCTAATTACAGTTTGCTGTTTTAAAATTAGTGATTCTGAATGAAATACTTTAAGAAACTTTTGGATGATCTCACTCTTTTTTTTTTTCATTTTGAGGTTCAGTTCTCACTTCTCTGAAATTCCATGTGCCTGAAGACTTGAAATTAGTATGTTCCTTTCCAGTTTCTTCTTGTTCCCCACTGTACTTATTTCTCAAACTTCCTGTCCTTTCTTCCTTTCAAGAAGAAGGGCAGAAGGAGAAAGGAAATACTTGCCTGGCAGCTGAAGACTTGAAGAAGCAAATTACCCAAGGTCTAGTGGTGGCACAAATGAATCAAGTCATCAGATGAGAAGAAGAGAAAACAATAGCCAAAACACCAAAATAAGGGCCATAGGGAGCAGCTACAGATGGACAATGTGGGGTTTGCTGAGCTATATTATCAACTCTTTTACTTGTTTTTCTTTGCACTCTTTAACAGAGAAGTGTGAGCCACAAAGTACTTTTAATTCACAGCACTCTGGGGCACTGAATTTCACTAGTTAACAGACTTTGTGATTTTGATCTGATCCTAAAGCCTTGTTTGATGCTCCCTGTATCTCATACTAGGAGAGACTGAGAATATAAATTTCTTGCTCACCTTTTCCATGTAATTATTAATTTAATGAGTATTTAACTTAATTTTATTACTTATTTTAATGCTTCCCATTTTCCTCTTTTCAGGGTGTAGGTCTAATTAATTTCTTGTACAGAGATAGTCCTGTGCCAGCATCCTTGCTGTCCTCTACAGCTTTGTCTGTGCTTGTTTATTCTGTGATGAGGAACTAGAACTGCATGCTAATCAATTCATGTGGACTTTCTTGATTAAATGCTGTCATTATAATGCTTCTGTTTCACTCTCAGTTCCTTTCTTAATACCTAAGATTGTAATTGCTATTTCTGTATAGCACTAAGCACAGAACTGATGAGGAAAATAGGCAGTGTCCCTTATGCCGTCCCTTTCATTGCTATAAACCACCAGAATAGGGAACTAATGTTGTGTTCCACATGCACTGATCCTACTGCCCAACCCACCTCTGCATGAGTTCAGTCATTAATCCATGTGATGCTTTGTAACCTCCACTGGTTGCAGTAATAGCCATGATGGCCAAGCTGAAGTGTCTGCTGCTTGGTGAAACCTGTCTCAACCCGATCCAGGAATTTTGTGTGAAACAGAAATCCCTAAAGTTGATCTTCCGGGTCTAGGTTTATCCTTGAGAAATGTTCTTCAGTATCATCTTCACACAGAATCCAAAGGATGTGCTGCAGAACATGTGGCCAGGCCATCTGGCAGCACTTTTGCGAAGAAAGACAAGAGTTAAAAAGCAGGACCACACTCGGTGGTGCTTGGTAGCTCTGCAGAAGGCCTTTCTGGAGCATGTGGAATTAGAAGCAAAAGTTAAAGTGAGTCTTGGGAGTGGCCAAACTGTTTTATTAGCTGCAATCTACCCTTAACTGAGGAAAAACCTCAAACTCTACTTGAATATAGAAGCAGTTTTTCTAGACTCTCCTGCTTACTTCACTAAAAGCTTTGCTTTATCTCTGCTGATGCCTTAGGATTTTAGCGTTTATATTTTCATATATTTGTAATTGTGCAATTCTTTAGTGTGTAACTCTGCGCTCCATATAGAGCGTTAGCTACTGCTTTTCCCTTTTTGGTCAGACACAACAATTCCTCTCCAGGCCTGAGAATCAAGGACACCTCACTGTCTCAGGCCCCGAGAAATGGAAACAAAAGCGAGTTGGGGGGGTGCAAACTGAGAGAATGGGACTGCACTGCCTGAAGCTGTAATTGGACAATTAACCTCTGATATGCAAATAGACAAAACTTATATCTGTCCAAAAAACGTGTGACTGTGTCCATCCTGGGTATAGTCTCTGCGAGACTCCTGCACTGCCCAAGGTGTGCCCTGTGCAGGCCTTTCAATAAATCCCTGCCCTTTATCCTTTCACTCTGTCCAGCCTCTGTTCCAGGTCAGCCTCTACAAGGCCTCACTGCTCAGAAGAGGAATGGATTTCAAAGGCTGTGTCTATTTCCTGAAATTTTGCTTTGTCAAGAAGAGGAGGCTTGTTTCAAGGATATATTTCTTTAAGACTTTCTTTTCCTTTTTGTTACTACAAGAAGAAAACTGTGTTTGTTCTGACTCCATCTGACAACTTTTTTTTCGTTATTAGTCCAAAGGAGAAAGAGAAAGAAGGATTTGTCACTATCTAGACAAGAGAGTTTGAGGAATAAATCCAGATGTTGGAATAACTTGCAGGTCTAAGTAAGAATAGAGCACCACAATACAAAGTAAATAACAGTTTATCCTTCTGCAGTTTGAATAAGTGAAAAAAAAAAAGTGAGGCTCGGATGGTAATTTCCAACAGATCTTCTAAAATCTGTGTTGAGAAAACTGAGAGGGTAACAGAAGGTAACTGAGAAGTATTGTTTGTCTCATCAATGTATAACATTGTACTCTTTTATAATATTTGCACAAATAATTAATAGTATCTCTTGATACCTGATGCAAGCAAAGAGATCCAGTGTCTACCACACTGCCTCGACAAGTGTAATACAGTGGTTGTACTAAAACAAGTCCCTGGCTCAAGGTAGAATCCTTTCCATTAATATGTTCAGCCTAACTTATTCCTAACAGGGAAATTGAGGATTCCCTAGAGTAAGCTGTAGACAGCCTGCTGTTAGTTTATGCCAGCCATTATTCTCATTGCTTACTCTACCCACAGCAAAAGACCTTTGGGAGCTTGGACTGAAGGAGAAAGAGAAGATTTGGGACAGAATACGGACCTCATTACTGACAGGGTTCGAGTTGGTCCAAGGTACAGCAGCCCTGAACTGCTGCTGTCTATGCTCCCACTAAGCCATGCTGAATAAGAGCTTGGCAGGGCCGAGCTTGAAGCCCAGCTTCTGGACCAGTGAGTGTAATTGTCTCAGTTTAAAAAGTGTTTGCAAACGGGAAGACGAGTGCTCAACAAGGACCTAGTCTGGCAATTACTTAGAAATTCAACATATGGCATTTCTATTTTCAGTTGCCAGGGTATGTCTGAAATGTATTTTCTATGTCATTTTGTGGTAGGAAGGAGAGCATATTCATAGCCCAAGTATCCATGTCTTATCCACTCACATACAAAACCTCTGACTAAGATTTCATGTGTAAATTTGCAATTTCAATCAGGTCATTTCAGTTGAAGAACCCATGTGCACTTGTGCATAACTGTGCTAGACATATTTCAGCAGATTGGTTCTTAAGCATCTCTAGTATGAGTGTATTTTGCAGAGTCTGAAGTTGAGTAGATAGCCTTTGGGTTTTAAAATACTAATTCGACATGTTATTTTTTAATGCAGAATTTCACAGGTTTTTATTTTCATATGTTGCTCTTCCCCTTGTCTGCTGATCTCAGTTTTGGTGTGGTGTGGTTTGTTTCCTTTTTATGGTTGACAAAGTATTTCATCCTAAGGTTCAAGATAAAATGGAGACAATGTCTTTGGTTTCATAGGGTGGCTCATTGGAATTAATGTGGTAGAACACTGTTTCTGTTTGCAGCAAAAATGGTAAAGAACTGCTCTGAAAAAAATTCTTGGATTTAAACTTTTTTTTATTTTCTCCAGAAAGATAGACTGGAACTTGTCAGCCTTAATACCATTCGGAGTGGTGAACAGAGGGAAGATGCAGGTCCCCTATCCCCCCTGTGATGATTACCCAGTGCTGGGAGCCTCCTGCACGGGTGGCAGCGTGTGCCTCCCCCAGCAGCCCTCCCACCGTGGGCACTGCAGCCGTATCACAGCAGAGAGAAAAGTGCAGATCCCAGGCTCCTTCATAGCTACCCTCACTGACAGACTGTCTTCTGGGAGCTCTTGCCAGCTGGCAGAGGCTGGAGCAGCCCACAGGTTGCACTAGTGTGTCCAAAACTGGGAAGAACAGAAAAGCAGGGAGCACAGCCAGCTCCCTGATGGTCTCCTCTTTCTGCTTCAGTGAAGCAGATAATGTAGCACTCAGTGCTTGTGTCAGACATAGTCTGAAAGGATGGCTCCCGGTGCTGCTGCTGTTTCATTCCTGTCCCTCTCAATAATAACAGACAGAGACCATGATCCCAAAAGGGGCACAGTGCCATGAAGTGCCGTGGAGGAGCTGATAAGCCCCATCTAAGTTTCCACGTGAAGTTAAGAGTTAGCTGTTGGCTTCACAGGAAATAAAGTGCTGTTACTACATCACCGCCGGCTAGAGGTAACGTGCTGAAAACCTGTCAGACCCATTGGTCAGACGTCAAATGCCAGAGGTCTTGTTTAAAACAGGAGTTCAAATGAATTCAGAGGGATTCTAACTGCTCTTCAACCAAAATTTAATAACTAAATACCAGACAGATAGCATATCATACTTCTTTATGGTCCAGAAGCAAAGGCAGTTCATTTGCAGACATCTGTAAAACACATTGCTGTGGAATGACAATAGAGGTGATCCATAACTTGAAGTGGGCACTTGTTCTTTATTATGAGATACAGATACAGTGACACAAAGCATTGCTTTTCAAGTAAGTGTGCTCGGTACAGTCTACAAACACAATATAACTTCATGCCAGACATTGATTTTCTGTTGCTGGTGAACATCTGTTTGATGTACACAGAAGTCTTGTGATTAGGCTCTGCTCGGTAGCTAGACCAGCAAATGACAGGGGTGGAGCGGGGGAGGACGAACAGGCTTTCTTTCTGCAAGCAATAAACAAACCATAAATGTGTTTATTTCTATAAAGACTGGAAATAAAGATTCAGCGTTCAACAGGTATTCGCTTTCAGCACGTTTTTTCATTGGAGCTGGGTTTACTTTTTATTGACAGCTATCTCTAACCCAGTGTTTTTTCTGGCAGAAAGAGAGTTTCATCTGCTGAATTTAAAGACTTAATGAATAAGGAAACAACATGTATATTAATTTATTATATGCAGGAATGACAAACAAACTGACTTACTAAATTAATTATCCAAAGCAGTACAGAATAAAAATGCTATAAGCTATTGTTCTTAAGAAATGTTACATCTCACCAGGGTTTAAAATCCTCTAATTCTTGTGGGCTGTAGTTTCCAGTTTCAGAAATTTCTCCGTCAGCTCTGTACGTCATTGCAATAAAATCCGGTTGGGGCCAGACCTGCCCACGATCCCAGTTTCTGTTCCTGAGTGATGAGTATCAGTGCTGCTAAACAAAACGGACACGGGCTCCATTTTGCACATCCAAACCAACGCATTTCAGTGACTACAACGGCCAAAGGAAGTGTCTGCTCTGGCCTGCTAGCCAATTTATACATCTCATATTTGCAAAGATATATTAACTAGCTTTCCCTTTGAGTTTGTTTACTATGTACTTTGGAAAGAGGACACAAAATCTCCAGTTAAGGCACTGGTTAGAAAATTAAGAACTGGGGGTTCAGTTCAGAGGTCTGTCAAAGATTCCTAAGCACAGCTTATAGGTTCATCACCCTTCTCGATAAAATAACTGAGAAACTCTTTTGCTAACCTCACTTCTGCCTGGGGCTTTTTTGCCACTTGAGAGCATGTTATATTCTGTAAAGCCGCAAGGGAGCCTTTCCTTTATGTCTTGCAAGCCCATCTGTCTTTCCAGATAAAAAAAAGGGCGAAAGAGCTCCCTGAATTAATTCCTCTAACAAAAACCATTTTATTTTTAGAAGTTCTCTAAGCACCTGCATGAAGAAGTAGGGAATATCATCCTGTACTAATGACTGGCCTTTTCATTATACTCAGTATTTGCTGTCCCTCTATTCTCAATGTGAAAGTTTACCATATGGCTGGAAGAATCCAAAAGAGATTGAATATGTGTTCATTTCATTGCTGAAGAATGCCTATTTAATAGATTCCTTGTGGTGGAAATATGATATTTCTCCAAGTTATTATGATTTGAATGCTTTTCTTCAATATCTAACCAAAATCTTCCTTTCTGCACATTGAAACCCATTAGTTGCTATCTAAACCTTTGGTCATTTCTGGTAAAAGTGTTTAACACAACAATCAGGAACTGGTATCTTAGCAAATAGCATTACCTAATTTAGGAAGTACCTACTGTCTTCCTAAGTAGGTACATTCTATGGATTTTTGTTGCATTTCTGGTAAACAGACACACCTCTTTCAAAAGAGGTGATAAATATCCAGCCTAGGACTATATACTTTTGGCATTTTGATGTCACCTCTTGCACAATGTGTGGTTAAACCCACCATTCCAGTATCACAGCAATCATAGATTTTCTGCTTGTAGAAATCAAGGAAATTTGGTTCCATCCAATCGGCAATAAAATGATAAATAAAATACACTTTACTGTATATCAATTACTTGACTGTTTCCAAAAGACTAGGAATGTACAGGTGAGGTTTTTTTCTCCCTCTGGGACAGATACTGAGTCTCAAAGAACATCCATTGTCCTGTAAAAAACACAGCAAGTGCCTTTGGAATACATAGCCTTTCTGGTAGGTACTTATGGAATAACTTTGTATTATTCTACAGATGAATGCCTGGAACATGACATAGAATGAAAAATGTCAGAACTTTATACATGGTGCCCAGAAAATAAACTTCAAACAACTTGTTAGAGCATACTGCTGAGTATTTTTAAGTCTTAGATTTTGTATTGAACATGCATAAGCTATGCAGTGGTACTCTAAAAAGATCCTGAAAGAACATTCTGTGTGTTTTAAATAGATTGCTCATACTTGATGAAATTGCAAACCAACCACTGAGCACATATGATGATTATATCCAGGTAATTAGTCTTGATTTTTTCAAAGTTTTGGCTTTAATTATTGCTACACTTTTTCATGGAAAATGAAAAAAATTATGCACATTCAGGCAAGCAGAAATTGCCCTGAAGATTATTTCTAAAAGATTTCATACTTAGCAAAACAGCACTGCTAAAGACTTACAGAGCATTTCTTTTTGTTTTTAAAGGCCTAATCCAAAATCTATTTAAAGTTGATGTGAATGTTTTTATTGAATTCCATGTGCTCATAACTGTGTTGTAAGTGCAAAAGAATTGCTTTCAACTGGAAGGAGACTTATTAAACACACATATATATTAACTTACATCTAGAAATATATATCAGTATTTTTTTCTAAGAAATGCAGACCTTTTTAGTGGACTATTTCATAGTAGCATTCTAACCAATTTCTCCTCACTAATTCTTAATATTTAGAAAATGAAACAGTATCTTTTCTTCAGAAGAGCAAAATATAATGGATCCAATAGAGAGTTTACTACTGTCAGAACACACAGATTCACTTCGCTGAAATTAGATTCATTGTCAGTTTGCTTATAAGGAATACATTCAGTTGTATCAATATGTTGTCCTTGAGAAATTCCTGTCCTTACTGCAATAGAAAGTGAATATGGACTTTGAGTATGAATGTGTGAGTCTGTACCCTTATGAAAGATATGCATACTGCCTGTTATATACCTGCTCAGTTATTCTGAATACCCTTCTGATGAGTCCCATTGACATGGGAAGTCAACATAATACTAAACTTGATAGCTGTGTTTCATTCGTGCCTTGTAGGGAGAAAAACCAAACCAAAACACATCACACTTAGAAAATATCCAGTAATCAAGAGTCACAGGAGTTATGGCAAGGCATATATTGTATTATATTATATGACAAGATCAACCCCTGGATTTAGCAGTGCAAGGTTTTACCTGGTCCTGTTAACATATTCATACAATATTTATTATACCTATTTTTTGCACAACACTATAAAACATAGAAATGACGACCCACCAACTCACTAAGTTAGCTGGCACCAAATTGTAGACTAATTCAGGAAAATTAACTATCTATGATATATTAGATTAATAAACCGTGCGTCTGAACATCACAGTGTTTCATGGCCTAGGAGTTCAGATACCACAAAACTGGTGGCATCCAGGTGATATTCCACCTGGAATCCATGTTTAAAGTCTCTGTAAAGGATGTAGGTGATTGTATGATTATTTGGATAAAGAATACTTTGGGTGATATCTGGTTTTATCCTGGGTTTAAATTAAATTAGATTCCATTTATAGCAAAGATTTACTTCACTGTGTCCAGAAAATTGTTTGTTCTTAAGGGTGAAAATTATTGAGTGCTACTACCCACCACTACATCCTTCTTCAAACTGTGCTGAAATCCGTGGAAGAAGATACTATTGGAAAGCAACAGATGGCAGCATTTGTAAATGCCAACGTGTATCCCATGTGGAAGTGTGCAGTGCACATGGGAATTTGCAGTGCACATGCTGACTCTCAAAATTCCCCATTCCTCAGGGAGTGTCATTCTCCGAGAGCCAGGGTATACTCTGCATTTCTACATGCTATACTGCTAAGCAAATATCAAAAACGAAAGTATTATCTCATTTCAGGAACAAGGGAAACAGAGTGTAGGCTTGAGCTACCAAAAAGAATAAAAACCAAAACAGGACTGAGACTGAACTTTTATACATTTGAATTAAAAATGTATGTAATAAAATTTCATCACCCCGTCTCACAGAATTCACTGAGTATTGAACAGCTGGAGCACAGGGAGACAGAAGCAATCAGAAATTTGTGTATTGAACAGCTGGAGCACAAGTAGACAGAAGGAATCAGAAATTCGTGTATTAAACAGCTGGAGCACAGGTAGACAGTAGGAATCAGAAATTCGTGTATTGAACAGCTGGCGCACAGGTAGACAAAAGGAATCAGATGCTCGTGTATTGAACAGCTGGAGCACAAGTAGACAGAAGGAATCAGAAATTCGTGTATTAAACAGCTGGAGCACAGGTAGACAGTAGGAATCAGAAATTCGTGTATTGAACAACTGGCGCACAGGTAGACAAAAGGAATCAGAAGTTTGTGTATTGAACAACTGGCGCACAGGTAGACAAAAGGAATCAGAAGTTCGTGGCTTGTAGTGACGTAGCCAAGCTGCTGAGGGCACTGGGAGTACAACCACTGGTGGGGCTGAGATTGGTTGCTGCAATCCTTCGGAGGGAAGGACCTTTTGTGTTGCAGAGGTTTTGCCTTCTTAGTGCTAACTCAAGCAAGCAGAGGTGGCAGTAGCTGCCGGCAGGTCTATTGCTCTCTGCTGGGGCGCAGGCAAGCCCGGCACTGTTTATTGTCCATTTGCTCCCAAACGTGTTGAAGCCTGGCTAAACGTGATGAGAGTAATGCTGGGTTTGCAGTTGAGGAAGGAAACAGTTCCCTATAAAGACCGCGAGGTAAAGGAAATAGTGACTCTGTGGGAACAGGAGGTCATGTGACTTTGCTACAAAAAAGAACATCCTCTGTTGCCTTGAGCTAGTGTTCAAATATGCATTTAGCTTTTTGATGATGCTACCCAGTCACAGAAAAATGTATGTGTAGCCTTTTCTGCTCCTCAAGTTCACTTTGTGTTATGGGTTGTTTCCTCACAGTTTAACTAGTCTGTAGAAAACACTGGACATTACAGGGAAGGAGACCTACAATTAAATTTACACAGTGCTTTCCATTATAATTTCCTATTACCAGTACAGATTTTAGTTTACTGTATGTCTGTGAACTGTATAGAGATTATTTATGCTGAGTATCAACAAAGCTGTTTTCTGGGAATGATGTTAGGTATTTCAGTGATCCTATTGGTAATTAAAATGTATCCCTTTTCTTAGTTCAGTTTCTTATTTGATATCTTCTGGACACATCAAGGTAATAAGAATTTAATAAAAGTGCAATACGTACTTATATATTAGTCCACTGGCAGGAGCTGTGAGGTGCCTCATGGAAAAAATGTACTCAGCAACTGTGGAAACTAAAGCTTCTTTTTTTGCTGATGGCTGCAAAACTGAATCAACTAATTGACTCCATCTATATTTTTACAGTTGGCTTCTAACAGATTCTGAAGTTGTTTTTGAATTTCTGTTTCATGCTTCAAGAACACACTGCCTTTGAAAATGGTCTGATCACCATTGTGCTGTAAGTAAGAATCAATTTATGGTAG
This sequence comes from Callaeas wilsoni, assembly GCA_013398955.1. Lineage (NCBI taxonomy): Eukaryota > Metazoa > Chordata > Aves > Passeriformes > Callaeidae > Callaeas > Callaeas wilsoni. The sequence goes on from VWPU01002933.1 coordinate 81,131, forward strand.
GGTAGAAACACAAACAGCATCCAAATATATTCTACAGAAATACGGGAGTCCTTTAACCTGGACAGTTTCTCTGCTTGGTACTGAGAAATAACACACAGAAAAGAAACTGCAAACAGATGGTATTTGTCATGCTTTTAAATATAAAGATGAAGTAAACAAAAATTATTCATGTGTAAAACCAGTGTGAAACTGGGAGATTTAACAGTTACAAAGTACTATCTTTGAAATCAGGGTGGGTTTTAAAATTCTTTCATTTAAAGTATTTTTGGTTCAAAACAACGGAAAACAAATTTAACAGCATGCCAGATTTTAATTTTTTTTCAGAGCATTAAAATGACTCCTCAGAGATTCCAGGAAATTATTTATTCACAATAAATTAGAGCTGCTGAAACTGCCAGCCAGACTGTCTGCAGCAAAACGTACAAATGTTTTATTGTCTAGCATCATTGGAGTCTGCCAATAAAATTGGGCTTCATTCTACAGTCAGTGAAATATTGTACTCCCTCTCTATAGGGCGGTTTATTCAGTATCCACTCACATGGTGTGTGTTTATGCATGTGTGTGCATGTGCACTGACAAATGTGTGTTATAAAGAGGAAAATCAAAACAGACATAGCTGAAGACAGAGTACAAGTACCTTATATTAGCCTATGTTCATTCTGAATCTTGTTCAGAGACCCAGTAGTATATATTTTCCTCCAGCATTTATGATTTACAGAGTGGGCTAGTAAGCTGTACAAATGAGCTGTTGTTGAAGACTTTTAGTGACATTGCATTTTTGCCTCTTCATTCAAAGAATCAAAAATTTATTTTTGAAAGATAGCTTGGAGAGGTCACAGATGAACAAAGAGTGACACCCACAGTATGACCCCATATATACTTTGAACAGAAGGACAGACCTTAACTATATGGTATTTGTTTCAATATTTATCTGGAAATATTACTCAAAAATTGAGAGAAAGGTCTTTGTTCAGTCTTTAAAATTAAAAAAAAAAAAAAAGATTGACAAAGCTTGGAAATTATAAGAGGAGTAACTTGCAGGCACGCACATAAAGGTCCATGTGATGTGCCTGCCATTTGGTGAGGAAGCAGACTGGAAACACTGCACCAGACATTAGAGATTTGTAAGAGTTACTGAGACTCCTTCAGAAATGCCCCTTTGCAATGAACTGAAATCTTTTGACTGGCTGCATCAAAGCACACTTTGGAGCAGGCATGCATGCCATGGAGCAGACATGCATGCCATGGAGCAGGCATCTATGCCATGGAGCGAGCATCCATGCCATGGAGCAGGCATCCATGCCGTGGCGCAGACATCTATGCCGTGGTGCAGACATCTATGCCGTGGAGCAGACATGCATGCCATGGATCAGGCATCCATGCCATGGAGCAGGGAATGCATGCCATGGATCAGGCATCCATGCCACGGAGCAGGCATCCATGCCATCCACAGTGGGCCCACACAGAACGTGAGCACAGAGGGAAAAGGCCGCGTGTAGCGGCTCCTACTGTACAAATACTTCTGATGAACGGCTTTCCTTTGGGGCACTCCTTTTTACCGCAGTATTCTCTGAACTCTCGGTAGCTTTTTATCTTAAATGTTTAGTTAAGGCAGTGTATCAATTTCACTTTTTAATCCTAGCAGTAAAAATAGGTCAATCTACAAGGCTGAGTTACAAATCTACTGTCTCTGTTAGTGAAGTTGCATTTGCATCTCCCCAGTTTGTGCAGAGGCAAGTAGGTCATCAGCAATGCATTCCCAGCACATAAAGAATATGTGGGGTTTGGTTTGGAGATTTGTTTGTTTGGTTGTTTTTGTTTTTTGTTTGTTTGTTTGTTTTTGGTTTTTTAAAATTTAAGTTTATGACTTTGATAAAATGGATTAAGTAGAGGAGCAAACAAAAGAGGAAAGGAGCCCATGGAATGTTAAAATGTATTTTAAGGGAGTATTCTGATTCTATTTCAACACTCATTCAATCAACAGCCCCTGTCTTTCATATACCTGAAGCTGATGTTGCTTTGCTGCAGTGTTATCACAGAACCCTGTACAGCCCAGCTGTGAACCTGATAAAGGAAAAGGAGTCTGAATTCTTCTACAGCTCAGAGTGCCCACACAGTTCTCCCTGAAGGGAATTCCATAAGGAACAGAATACATCAGAATGTAATAGTTCCTAGGGCATTTGCAGTATTTCCCCCTACAAGTTTGGAGAAGTTTGAATCTAGAGAAGCTTATTTAATTTCCCATTTCAGTGGACCTTTAGAAAGGTTCCTGAAGGGGGTTTGTGAAACCCGGGGAGGCTGGAGGAACCAATACCAGGAAAGAAGGTTTTAGCTTCCCCTCCTGGGATGGGAGGCTGCTATACAACTATGAAGAAGGGGAGAGGAAGAGAATGAATACCAGGCCACCCAGATTCCTGTAGTCCTCACTACAGGACTCACTTAAAACCTACTTGTCTTAATTCTTTACTGTTCAGCTTTGAAAGATTTTAGCTTTAAGAAATATTTGTTTGTTTTCAACAAACAAATTGATTGATGTTAGGATTGTATTTAACAAATAGTATGAAGGAAATTAGAGATCTTATAGAGGTCTGTGCTGGACTGCTCATGATGGGAGATGCCATTAGTAATGTACAGTAACGTACGTTTGTCATTCTTTCAAATACATACTACTTGTTCTGTGAAGCAGCAAGAAATGTAGGATTTGATTGTCATTTGCTAAACCGTTACCATATTCCTGCTAAAAAGATGACTGATGGTATAAAAAGAATCCTAGATTTTTTTTTTTGGGACAATAATGCAACTTTCTTTGTAGTTCCATTATAATTCAATTTTATACTAGCTATTTTGAAAAGAGAGTGTCCAATACTTAACTAATTATGAGTCAATTTCTGCTGCTGTTCACAAAGAATATCCAGTCAAAAGGTCCTTGGGCTTTTCCAATAAAGTGAGACTGTTTTACGTCTTAAATTGATTCAGAGATTGTTTATGTATTTCATTCCTGAAAAGGGATAAGAGGATTTTAGTCTGATAGTTTTTGCTTGGAACTGATGAAAATTGCTCTGTGGATCAGCTGCATCCTGCTAGTTCTTTCTAGGCCTAAAGTCTGTGTCAGGGGTATAACTCCAATGTACATCTTCAACAGGTTTCCTTGGGTTACCAAGAGCTCAGAATGCTTTTAAAAGCATTAACAAATCCTTTAAATTTCCTTCTGTTCTTCATATTTTTCTTTATTTTTTCTGAGGGGTTTGTCTTTTCAAGGCTTCCTATCTAATCCTGACCTATGGGGTAGGAATCCATTCATTAGGTACCAGTGCAAATCTGAAAGGGAACTAGTAAAAACAGCAAAAGTACTCACTCTGATGAAATACTGTCACTAAAAGCAAACCTACATACAGTAAAAACCTATGTACAGTAAAAAGGATGCCAGTTTGCACATGTAGGGTGTAGATTTTCATCATTAGTATCGTGGTTAGCACTGTAGGAGGCATCTTTACTTACAGGGAGTTTTTTATAACGTTCAGAATTCTTTCTCTGTCTCTATATGAATGGCCCTATTTACTCCTCCAAGAGTGGGGAGAGCAGGGTGTGAGGTGGGGAAGAGAGGGCACATTTCAGGTCTGAGCAGCAAACACTCAGCCCTGGCCTTCTGAGGTTCTCTCTGGGTCAGGTTTCATGTGGCTATTTTGGTTTGCTTTACAGGTAATGGGTACTACAAATTTAGCCCATCTCCAGTGGCTGGCACTCAAAAGTGAGAATAGCTGGCTTTGGGTAGCCCAGTGAAGGAAAATATCATTTTTGTGCTAACAGACAGGCATTGTGTGTCTCACCAAGGACAGTAATAGACAGCACATTCTGCCGAAGTTAGAACTGATAGCATCGATTATATTTGTCTTGCTCTTTGTAGTTAAAATTCCTACAAAACCTTGAACATAGCCTGTTTAAAACTATTTTTCTTTCTTTTAAGGGAAAAAAAAAAAAACAAACAAACCAACCAACCAAAACCCACACATCCTTTTCTATTACTTTGGAGGAAGGAAAAGGAAATATGATTGCAGGAATTCTGAGGATTTAATTTTCTAATTGATGAAGCTTACATATAGCATTGTAGCCAGATATATAATCAATTTCACATGTCTGAAGTAGTGGAAACTTGTGAAAATTATAAAAATAGAGAGATAAATAGGTTCATTTAAGCAAAGACCAGCATAATTTTTTTGGTTAGTTTTACCTCTAAGAATGTGCCATTTAGATTTTAGCTGCTAATCAGGAAGGTATATCAGAGAATTATTTGGTTTTGGTTTTTTTTTTTAAAAACCCCCTGATGTTTATTTTCCCTAAAAAGAGTAGAATACAGTGAACCTTCTATTTATATTTCATCAGTTTCTGGACCTCTGTTTGTTCTAATAAAAAGCATAGCACTGCCAACTCAAACAGCAATGTGGTGAAACAGAGTTCCAGCAAACAAGAAAAAACAACTTCCATACATACAAATCAAGGCACTGAATGGGACTAATGATAACCCAAATACCAAGGTGGTTCTCCTGCTTTTTTCAAAGTCACAAGCCATCAACAGTACAAACCGAGTATTAAAAGGGAGACTTGCAGAAAAACTGAAATGGAACTTCAAGGTGTGACAATGATGGAGAGTTCTTGAGGATTTCTTGTGGTAAAGCAAGACCAAGGTTGCCAAAAGAGCTATTCCAGTAATTCTAAAGTCCTTTGTTTTATACAATACTGTAGTTATTAAATTATTCTAAAAAAATGAAAAAATAATTTAAAAATAGTATTCTAACAACTTTCTTTGCTTCACATACCTCTGAAACTGCTTCCAGCCTTTTCAGTAGGACTCGCCCCAGGAGAGCTGCCCACCAACTCATCCTTCCTCATGTCAATAAGCCCTGTTTCTCTGCAATATGGGTGGAGTGCCTGTGGAAAACAATCTTTCCCCTGCAGGAAACTGCACCAGCCTTTGTGAGGGCGGCATGGTTGACCCGCTTTCTTTGGAAAGCACCTTCAAGCACAGCACAAGTCCTGTGAGCACATTCCATTTCTGTTCACGCCAGCAGCAATTCCTTGGCAGCCTCCCCTCGGTGCCTCACCCGGGCTGTCCCTCTCAGGATGTTCTCTGAGTGTGCTGCTCCAAGGCTGATGATGGGGAGGCAGCTGCCAGGAATGGGCAAAGAAACCTGGAGTGTGACTTTCAGCTTTTGGATGGCCAAGAAAATAGGCAGGGAGCTTGACATATTTTTTCAGTAATTCTAGAGTATGGTGGGAAGAGCTCAAGGAAAACAAGACCAAATACAATAATTGCACAGGTATTTAGCAATGGTAATGAAAGCACCACTGGTGGCATTGCTGGTATCCTCACATCAGCAAAACCAGCTGCTGAGCATTTGCAGGATAGGCCTGGCAACATTCTAACCCGAATCATCAGGCCTGAGGTAGGGCAGTATGGCCATCCCATGATTACTGAAAAGTATAGAGAAGCATGTTCTTTGCACAACAATGAGCACCAAGGAACATCTCCGACCTAGTGGTTTTGCCTAAAAGAATTTTAAAAACCATCTGTATGTATGCAGTGAAAGAAGAGGAAATGAAGGACGGAAAGAGTAAGTTATGAAATTTTTGCTTCCCTTCAGAAAGCCCTCTCAGAAGCTACAGTCCACTTTGGCTTCAGCATTGCAGTGAAATGTATATAAACGGTTATGTTGTAAAACCAAGAGGGACTTAAAAATAAAAAATGTTCTCCACACATCAAGTATGAAATTACCCCCAGTTTCTCTCAATTACACAAGGAAAAGGCTTCTCATCTTTGTCACATGAAACATTTCCCATTGTCTCTGTAAATATTTCTTGATTGACTCACACACCAACTCCACTTTTTCACAAGGAAAAAAGGGAATTATTCTGTTAATGACACTGACTAGAAAACCAAAAAGGTAGACCTTCATTTCTCCAAAAGCAGAATTTAGATTCAAGAGGGAAATGCAGATTGACCATAGTGTTAAATTGCTTTTTAGCTGGGCTAATTGGTTTTCCCTCTTCTTTACGCTTACATTTCTTTATTGATTCTCAAAAAAAAATATTATACAAGAATTTGTTCCCTGGCAGTAAGTTGGATTTTTTAATGGGAGAAAAGCAAGGGAACAGTTCTTCATTATGGCACAAAGACAGGGAGTGAAGTAAGCACTGAAGCAGGTTTCCCCTTGTAATACTAGGAAAGAGCTATTTTTAAAAAAAGCATTAAATAAAATCAAGACAACTTTCCCCTGCCTGGATGAGTTAGGTCAGAGGCCTAACTCATGTATGAAACACTGGTCTCTTACCAGTCAGTCCTTATTTAGCTTGTCTCAAGCATGTACATTGCCCCTTTGCTGGTACTTCTGCATATCAAATGACCTGGTTAATTCCCTCAGATTTGCTCTCAGAAAGTAGTTCAGATTTGAACTCTTAAATGAGTTTCAGTTTTCAAGTATCCTTCAAGTTCTCCTAAAGAAAGTTCAATAAGCATAATATTCCCTATAACATGCCGGAGGCAGAGAGTGCAAAAGTTCTCCGAATTTGAGAGGCAAAATGCTTCTCAATATAACAACTGCCATATGAAAGTGAGTTGGGATTTTGTTGTTGTTGTTGTTTTCTTTTTTTAAACTATGTAAAGAAAATAATCCCCTATAACATGAACTGGTGACACATTCTAGCTTAAAAATTCTGAATATTTACTGAATCATCTGGGAGGCTTCTGTAGTTGTCTTCACAGAACTGAGAGCCCTTGTGTCCCTTCAGAATATTCTGTTTGGATGTTTGGAGTACGGGGATCTGCAAATCCAACCGTTTAATGTTCTGAGTTCGCTGTGTTATCAGTGCACAGGTAGCACTCACAGCATCCCATTCTGAATGTTTTCTAGTGAATTTGATCTGGTTCTTGCAACAAATCAACGGGAGTGACTGTGATATGCTTCCTGAAATGAGGTCACTAAAGAACATTTCAAAGGCCTGGATTCATGTGTGCCTTATGAGTGTTCTCCATGCCCAATACTATATCCTCACAACAGTTTCCTTTAGTTTGCTCCTTCTCAAAGTGTTCTGGCTAAAGAAGCATGAAAACCACTGCTCCAAAGCACGTGACACTGCTTGGAGACCTGTCTCCTGAGCTCTGTGGGCTGCACAGCCCATGCCTGAAAAAAACTGAGAGAGAAGTTGTAGCATGAGGTAAAAGAAACGGATTAATGCTTCACAGGGGTGTCCTGAGCTGTGGGTCTAGGTTGCCTTTTTCTGCCACTAACCTGTTTTGCCAGTGCTTCCATGATAGACTGTGTCTTCACTTTTTAAAATGTTCACAGGCTCCTTGTGGATGGGATCAAATGACTGCCCTGTTCCCTTCACCTGTGAAATTTCAGAGATGACTTGAAAAGGGCCATTGTTTCCCAGGAATGCCAGGCCTAGTCCAGGAAAGAAAGTCTTCATTTCAGCAGGAATTTGGAGTCTGCTTGAGAAGGCCTCGCAGTTAGTAGGTGAAAGCTGTGGCACGTTCATTAAACCTCTGAACATTTATAGTGGCTGGGCCTCGCCCTTTCTGGGTTCTTTGGCTTCCCCTGCCGAGTGGGTGGGAAGGAGAAGGAGGAAGGAGAAGGAGGAAGGAGAAGGAGGAAGGAGAAGGAGGAAGGAGAAGGAGGAAGGAGAAGGAGGAAGGAGAAGGAGGGCTCCACCACCGCAGCGCTGCCTTCGCTGTGATCAGCCTGCACACACAGGGCTCTCTGTTCCTGCCTCTGTCCTAAGCACTCACAGCACTCGTGCGCTTTCATGCCTGTATGTTTAGTGAGCATTTGGAAAAACATTTCTAGTAGATTATTCTTGTGTTTGAGTACAAGGAACAAATACAGTGAATGTGCTCAAGTTCAGACAGATGATGCCTGCTTCAACAAATTCAGTCACTTCTAGAGTGAAAACTGGGAATAGAAGCTGCGAGAATACTCTGGTGTTTTTTGAAACCATTTGAAACACGAGCATATAGACAACAAAATATACTGGGACTAGCCCATAATTTTGCTATCTAAGAGTCCTACTAGTTAAATTTCTGGGATATTTTGTGCAGAATGAGTTGAGAATGTTGCCAGGATGGACTGATGATGCTAATAATCCCTATCAGGAGTATTTCAGTTACTATCATGAAATCTTTAATGCATTGCACAGTAGATGCAGAACATACAAATATGAAACACAAAGTGATAATGAATAATATTATTAAATTTGTAACCAGATGGGTAACGGGAAGATGGGAAAAGTCTTCAAAGGGTTTTTCAACCTGTTTTTCAAAGGAAGGAAGAATCTGACCTGAATATGAACTGATGATAATAAGTACTGTGCTTAGTGAGCTGAAGCACTGGAAAATTTATTTTTTGTACAAATACAATTTTTTTTGTTTTGGTTTCAGACCTCATTTAATCTCCAAATGGTAACACTATTGACATTAAATACTCAGATAATAATAAACTGACTGTAACTGTTTTCTGAAAGTATGGTCCAGAATGCGATAATAGAGCTAATAAATAATGCATCTTAGAAAGCTCACGAATATAATTTATGACAACTTGGATTTTATTTCTTTTCTTTTTCAAGACATTTCTTGTGATCTAACTAAAAAAAAAAGAAGTCGTAGCACTATGTGTCCTTAGACCCTGGTATAGATGGCACACAAAAGGAAGCTTGTCCTTTTGGGACCTGGCTCTGAATCAATTACAGACGACAGAGAAATACTCTTTTGTGGCTGCTAAAGTTCAGGAATGAAATCTGGCAGGCTTAGCCAATTCCCTAATGCAGCATCCACATTACCAACATCAAATTGGCAGCTTTTGCCTGTCCCAATGGGGACAGGGTAATGAATAGATTTAGTTAAGGTGTCCTGACTCATCTACAAAGTGCCTGGTATGTGCATGAAGGCTCTCCTGTATAACTTCCAAAAAAGTGTCATTCAAAGAAAAATGAAGTTAAGAAGGTTTGCTGGCTAGCACTGGTATAGCACACGAGTGAGCTTCAGCCTGCCCCAACTGCCCCAGAAAAAGCTACTGTTCATTTTCCTTTTAACTGCTGCATGCTTAGGCACTGCAAGGAAAGTACATTTCTCATAATCTATGATTTTTCACCATATTTTCAAGGAAGATAATTTCTTTATGATCTTCACACTTTACTTTTCTTTTTTTTCCTGTCACTTCAAAATAATTTACACCATGTCAAAAGCCTGCTTGGCCTAATGGTGGTTTTAGGTGATTTTCCTTGAATGAGGCACTGTCATTCTTGAGTCCCCAGGCAGTGTGCTTATGAATTTCCAGAGTGTGATACAAACATAATTTTCCCATAAGGCTCTTCACCCTGACTGTGAAGTGAAGATTGGCAATGGATCCAAAAGTAACTACATCAGAAAGCCCAATGAAATCCAGATTCTACAGGTGAGATTCTTTCCACAAGTACCTCTAAACATCTACTCTTATTTTTTTGATTTTGTATTTGTTTTAACAGAGACTGCTCTTAAAATTTCCTTACATTTATTTCCAATGCAAACACAAAAAATTAGAAAATTTTTAATTCCAATTGTATTTCCTTTTTTCTATTCTCACTCATGTCCCTAGAATCCATGCCAGTGCTCAGAGAAAAAAAAAAGCAACAACTAATAAAACAAGGGTAAGAATTTTGTCTCCTTATACAGACTCTCCTGTTTAACCTTCCCTTTTCCTTCATTCAGAAAAATGAAAGAGAGTAAAATAACCTAGGTTAAGTTCAAGTTTTCTTGTTTATTTTGGTTGCTTCTGCAAAGATTAGTAACATTCACAGACTCATAAGGCACAGGTGATACAGTGCAATGGAAAGATAACAACATACCAAAGTCATTTGAGTCACTGGAGTGATCTTTTGGACTGTTTCTTTCAACATGAAATGGAACACTCAGTTTTTGAAGGGCTTGTATCAGTAATTCTCATCTTCAAACTACTGTAAAAGAGGTTCTATTTCACTGCACAAAATTGTATTGGACTGGTGTCTAACGCGTTACAAATGGAGCCCATGTGCATAATTATAAATATGTGTATATGGATGTATGGTCTCTATAGGATTTGTTTTTTCTTTCAATACTTTCAGATTAGTAGTTGATTTGCTGCCATGCAGAAGTCCCCCAAGGACTTACATTAGAGAATCATTTTAAATATTTGCAGAACCTCCCAAGCAGAACACGTTATAAATGTTAAACGCTGAGAGAGATATTACCCATTTTTCACCCTGGCTGTGATAAGCAATATGGAAAAAAAGAGAGAGAAAAAAGTCTCAATAACAAAATCCACATTGAAAAGTTAGGCACTTTGAACTTTCCCATCACCTTACCAGTGTTTCCCCACAGGCTGTCTAAAAGACAACTCAGCAATGTCTGAATGGGGCTGCACACAATGGCTCCTTCACAAGTAGGTCTTTAATTGATTACGGCTGTGTTTATAGAAGCAGAAGAGAATTTACTCAAAATGACAGATTGCCTTTAGTGTTAAAATAGTTTAGTAATGTTAATGGTAAAGGAGGTCCCCGCCACCTCCTCTTCAGCTGCATGAAGCCCTAAAGATGAGCTCTTTGTTACTGCAGCCCCCAATCGCATTTTGCTTTCCCTCCTCCCCTCCCCGCTTCCAGAGCGGGATGTTCCCGGCTCCGGGGGCCGCACGAGCCGGGCACATCCACACCGAGAGCAGCAGCTGGCCGGCTCCTGCGGAGGTAAGATCCTGCAAAAGTGCAGATTCCATCGGAAATATTACAAAGTAGAAGAATACACAGCACAAGCCTCCGGGAACGCATCCCAGCACCCTGCCTGCGTCCCTGCGCTCGGACACCCCCGAGGCAGTGCTTGGGAGTACGGCCGAAAGGCCAGCGCAACCCGGGCGCTGGAGTAAGCAGCTTTTCCCTATTTATCTTCGAACACTCGCAGTGACGAGGTCCCGGTGCGGCGGCTGGATGTGCTGGCAGCGCTGGAAGCGCTGGATGAGCTGGAAGCGCTGGATGTGCTGGCAGCGCTGGAAGCGCCCGGGGCCCCCGCCCCCTCCCGCGGGGCTCCCGGCGCGGGGGCGGCATCTCCCGGCCAACACTGACCCCTGGCGGCCAGCGCCGCAACAGCACGGCCGCGCTCCCGCCGGGAACGGGGCCCG
>VWPU01002934.1:0-11417 GCA_013398955.1 Callaeas wilsoni
AAAAAAAAAAAAAAGCAACACAAGGAATAAATAGTTTGGATTTAAACTTCAGCTGAACAAAACATTACCTGGTAAAATACATGAGAGGAAAGTTTCTGAGCCAAAATATGAACATTTCTGCTCTTAAAATCAACACACACAAAAGTCAGATTCGGTATTGCAGCTCACATCTAGTTCAGAGAGCTTTACAACTAAGGAAAGTTAGATTCTCAAAATTTTAACATTTAAAATAAACTGTGATTTTTATTTTCCTTCCAATCTCATGTATTCACTGGCCTCAAGGTCACAGCTCCAGATTTTATTCCATGAAGGTCAACATTCCAACGAGATCTTTGAAGTTACTTAACTCCAGCTCCAACACCTGGGAAACTGCTCAGACCACACCTTCCCCCCACCTCCACCTCGCGAAAGTAAATTCATGCTCTGCTAAATTGAAAGGTGAGGAGCTATAATAAAAGTAAACACAGAATTCATGCACAAATTAACTCTGCCCTAGAGTTAAGTAGAGGACAAGCCCTTGATAGAAATCAAGGGAGATTAGGCAGATATGGTAAGCGAAATTTTCAAAGCTAGCCTCTGTAAAACTCCTAAGAATTTAGACAAACTGCAGTGCTGGAAAAAAAATGCTCTTTAAGCCTTCAGAATTAGCAACAACATTTCTCCTCCCCTACAAGGAAAGGCTGAGAGAATTGGGTTTACTCAGCCTGGAGAAGGCTTCAGGGAGACCTTCCAGCACCTGAAGGGAGCCCACAAGAGAGATGGAGAGGGACCTGGACAAGGGCTTTGAGTGACAGGACAAGGGGGAACAGCTTCACACTGACAGAGGGTGGGTTTAGATTCGATATATGGGAGAAACTCCTCCCTGTGAGGGTGGTGAGGCGCTGGAAGAGGTTGCCTGGAGAAGATGTGGATGGATATCCCAACCCTGGAAGTGTTCAAGGTCAGGCTGGATGGGGCTCCAAACAACCTGGTCTAGCAGAAGGTGTCCCTGCCCATGGCAGAAGGGATGGACCTGGACAATCTCTACAGTCCCAACCCAGAGCATCCTAGCATTGTGTGATTCCTTACCACTAAAGTGATACAGAACCAACTCAGCAGAACGAGCGCTCCTAATATCTTACTCTATTAATCTAATTTCACGTGTACTAATCCCACCAGGGACACAGACGTGTACACAAGCACTGTGAAACAGATTTTGCATTAAAATCTGCAGGTACCATTTGGAATATTAGTGTGAAAGTACAAGGCACTTCATCGAAGGAGGTGAGTGATAACGCAGGGCCAGAAGATGTTATATCTCAAAGAAATGCAAGGAGATCCAGCTTTCAAATCTTCTCCATTTCTTCGGTTCCTTGATGTACAAAGAGGATCATTGTAAAAATCAGCTGCCTTGCTGACAAGGAGCAAACACTCCTCAGGCAACTGGCAGAGTTCATGGAGCCCATGCAGCCCTTGGAATTCTACGGGAAGCATTCAAGGCACAGGCTATTTCTGAGTTTTAGGAAAACACCGCAAAAGAATCACACAGTGACACAGGTGAAGGTGTGAATGTTTCCATGCAGAGTAAAAGCCATGAATCTTTACAGAAACAACTCACTTTGGAGGTTTAGGAGAGAGGAGAGCACTAAATGTTCCTTAACATGGGCAGGCACTGGAACAGGTGAGGATCAGCAAAGGAATTGGCACCAGTGGATGCTGAGGTACCCGAGATGTGTTTTTCTGCAGCAGAACCTCAGAACAAAGGGCAGGCCTGACAAGGTAGGAAACTGATCTCCTGCATTCAAAAGAGGCAATTCTCATCCACAAGATTCCTAAGGCAAAAAACCTGAGGTCTGGGCTAGACTGCACAGAGAAACAGTTCAACATGGACACAACAAAGACAAATGTTTCGTATGAATATTTCTTACTACAGAACTAATACTCTTGGGTTACTCACTATAAAGCTCTGTCCTGAGTTTGCCTCAACTTTAAAACCGTGACATGAAGGCTCTTGTGAAGTCCAAACTCAGCTTTAGACATAAAGGCTTAAAAATGCATACCAAAAAGCCAACTTCTTGGCTCTGCAAAATTTATTTTCATATTAGTATTTTCCCCCCTTTGAAACATTCTGTGCAGCAATTTACAAATAACGGGAAACATCACTAGGCTGGTTTAATATTACCCAGCCTTCATTTGTGGGTACAAATATGCTGAATTCATCCTAACAGGAACTGACAGTGTCAAGTACTTCCGTATAAATTGAAGCTTCAGTAGCTATTTTGAGGAAAGTGTCTGTGGGAAACAAAGAAAAGAAAAACATACTTCTGCTAGAAACAGCAAATTCGACAAAATTGAATCCGCTTGGATTAAAAGCGCCAAACTAGGAACAGCAAATGGGTCACTGTGAAAAGCACCATATCTCACATTACTCAGCATATCAATGAAAATATAAATTTTAACAGCTGTGTCAGTTTAATGCCTGTGCTTATAAACAAAACACTCTTATGTAGATTGCTTCCTGAAGATTATTGAGAATATCTTTGGGAAAAAAGCCATCTTCAAGTTTTTCCTCTTTCTCTGCCTAAAGAATAGGTATAACTGTTTCCCCAAATTGGTTATTTCACCTGTTGTGCAAGACACCAACCCACACAGAGCAGAGCTGCACCAGTTGCTGAGTTGGCTTTGTTACTTTCTTCCTTACCTTGGGAATTCTGCCAGAAGCCCCTTGTGGGCTGTACGTTCTGCATTCTGTGCCCACCAGCAGTGGCACATCCTTCTCCTCAAGCTTTGTGAAGCTCCCCCTCGGCCTGAGATCACCGATCATGTCAAGGCCTAAACTTTAACAAGACAGTTCTACTGACAAGCAATTCATCCTTACAACACCTGGACATCACAAGCAAGAGGCAAAAATACTTCATGGCAAGTCAAGCCTTTATTTAACATGACGTATTTTGCTGGTTTTGCTCCTCCATTATTCAGAATGTGGGACATCTTACTTCCTGCAGGACTGGCCAACACTGAGAGGGTATCTGTATCAAACCTGAACTTGAAATCCCAGCCTCCTATCATAATTGCTTTCCACACTTAATGCAGTAACACAATTTTCTAACTTTGAGAAAGAAAAGCATTGAACGGAGAAGTAATGCTGCAAGACAGACAGAACAGTAACTGGGCATCCAAGAGCAACATTTAACACTTTTAAGATTCACAGAGGTGAGAGAAACTTATAACATCACCCAGCTGAAGAAACATTATTACAGGTGGCAAGAAGAACGCAGCACCCTTCATCCTTGTTTTTCCAGTGAATCCTAGAAGAAAAGCCAACACCAAGATGCCTAGAGACAGATTAGGCATGCACTGAAATCAGAAGCTGGCTTTAAAGGGAACACAGAGCAGCCCACAATGAATGTGTGACAAGACACACAGCCCTCCTCAGTGATCTGTTTATAGAGGAGCTGTATTTGCTCACAGAAACACATATTTACCTAGGGGAGGCTCTTAAGGGATTCACCTCCCTGAAAACCCACTCAAGTGCTCAGTTCTTATATTTCACACTCATCTCTGTGCACTGTTACTGTTTTGGCTCTATCGCCACAAGTGAAACAAGTTAAGTAATAACAAGATAATTTAAAATAAAGAAAGATAATTGTATATCCAGTTTTGAGTATGTGGGCAAAACTTTTTATAGGCATAAAGAGGAGTTTTGAAGTGCTCGCTGTGCTGCTTCCACAAAGTGGGTACTCCGATGGCACAGGATACAGAAGCGATCCCAAAATTCTCCTGTAATATACTGCACCTTCCACTGTGAACCATGAGAGGTGTTCTCCAGCTCTAGCCACCCCCAAAACCCATCCTGCCGTGTCTGCCAGCCAGTTCTGTACACATGTAAAATGAGTAAGTTTTCCAGGTCAAATCATCTTACCAAGGGTAGGCCAAAAATCGATGTAAATTTCTCCTTATGCATTATACACGACATGAGGGGCTACAAAAGAGATCAGGAAAAGCAAAGCCCCAGTTCCATGCATCAGGATGCCTTTCTGAATTTGCAAAAACTCTGACAGTACGTGTCATTTCCAGATAGAGGCTGACTGCTCAGTAAACTCGTGAGCCCCCACTTAGGAGTCTCTAAAGTTCCCATATTCCAGTTCAGTCATTCTGGCTCTCAGGTTTGCTAGGACACCTGATTCAGAAGGCTTTTGGAAGTTTTGAAAATCAACTGAATGCAAGAACTTAACCTAAAAACAGACCCATTCATAAACTCGGTGCTCTTCTGGGTTTTATACACATATTTACAGGTGAAGTTCAGGATGTTGTCAGCATAATTCATCACTGGGGTACATTTAAAGGATATCTTTTGTTCTCTAAACTCCCATTACTTTTAGGGCATGAAAAAAATCACAAGTTAAACCATAATAATGAACATACATAGGATTTCCCTAGATTCCTTTCCAGACAAGTATTTTGTTTAACTACTTGAACAATGACACAAGAGGATTTGCTGACAAAATAAAACTGTAGCTAAAATTCTACTATGTGTTACTTCCAGTCCCAAGAAGAACTCTTTCATAAGGTTCAAATAAATAGAAAAATTGCAGATGCTAGAGTATCACTGTAGCCAAAACAATACATTGTTGTAAATTTAATCAAATTTTACTGCCTCTGAAATAAATAGACACCTTTGTACTGACGTAGCAGAAAAATGAAAAAGAACCCTTATGTTAGTTTAAAGGGCCCTGAATGTCATCATAGCAAGGCCAGAAGTCATAAAATACACTGTCAGAACCAGGAATGCCACCTGGGGTCATGCTGATTGTCAGGCTTTCACACACCCTGCCTTGCTCCAGATTATTTCATGTTAAGACCCAGAGCAGCTCTTCATAACTACTTGAAAGTCCTACTGCTCGTATTTGTTCTGTGAATACACCTGTGCAGTTACCTGAGGTAATGACTTAATCATGCATTTTACTGCTTGATAACGATGCCTTTATTGGACCTGTTTACTAAAACAGCCACAAAATGAAATTATTTCAGGCTAATGACTTGCAAAGTCCTTTAATCCCTAACAGCTACCAGCTGATTTGCCTGCATGAAAAGTTTTTCAGAAGTTCCTTGCGTTTGGGGCCATTTGCATCAAAATCAAAATTAAAAAAAAAAAAATAGACAGAAGACTAAAGTATTTAAATGACCATCTGTTGGATAACGTTATCTTTTGCTTCTATTTCAGGAGAGAAAAGGGAACCAGAATTCACTATCAGTTTCTTCAGCTTATTTAATTTTCCAGAAAATGGATCAAAGTCTGCTTCCATATCAGTGATAGTGGCATCCTTGTACTCTTCTATTAAATTTGTAAGGAAAATCTGATTTGCTATTACATAAGAGAGACTTAGCCCCCTTTGTTTCAGCTGTTTTCAAAACCCCAAGTGGCAGTATTCAAGACAGTTTCATTAATTTCAAAATAATATAGATCCTGTCTATTCCTACTTGAAAAGAAGACTAGAGTCATACTGGCAAACACTAAAATACAGCTCTGTCATGAAGAAATTTTTTCTCTCTCAGTGTCTATTGATAAGGGGCAGTTTTGCTTTATTAGTGTTTACTGCTAAGGGGTAGTTTTGCTTCATGGCTGTGCTGTAAACATGTACATGTAACAGTTCTGTTTACTCATTAGTCAAGAAAGGCAAATAAAATACATTTACAGTGAAATGATATTTGTGAACATCCTGCCTGGCAAACCGGGCATTCTGCCTAGCATGGCACTTTTGTCAGTCTCTACTAATCTGGAAGGTCTTCTTCCAAGTACCCAAATCTGTGTTTCCAAAGGAAGCGAGCAGCTGCTACTCCCATTTGCAATTAGTCCTGGATAATCAGAAGCTTTGATTAAATAAAAACTACAAATGGCTGGTGAATCCCAGCTAAATTTTAGAGTATGAGTTCTTTTTACAACAAACCACTTACTCTGAACACAAACTCCTCTCCCCATGCTAAAAAAAAAGTAAAAAAGCAGTTTTCTAAAATCTGCCTTTTGCCAGTTAAATAAGAACCAGCTGCACTTCACAATCTGCAGAGGAAACTGAAGATGCTACCAAGTTTCCTAATTAAAATGGAGAAGGCAATCAAAGCAAAACGGATTTGGACCACAATTCTTGAAATAGTTTTCTAATCCTTAGCCTGATTTACAATTATTATGAAATGTTGCACACACTGGGCATAGTATGGGTGAGTAATTATTGTGGGCTATTCAGTATTTCTCACAACAGAGCAGCACTATGCTCTGCAAAAGAGGCCAGAACAGACCTCCTCCTTGCACAAAAGCTTCTTATAACAACTTTCCTTTCTTTTAGTGACAAAGGTTCTAAAACGATTTTCTTTTCATACATACGAAGTCTGCCAGAGCAGACTGAAAATTGTACTTTACAGTTTCAGGTCAAATTTCTACTTTGCATACATTCAGCTTTCTAAACTAAAGAATATTTTAATTCAATAAATATTTAACTAGTCATTTATAACGCTTATGACTGAAATTTTCATGTTTAGTATAACCTGTACTAACACTAAAATACTTTGTACATGTACTTTTATTCACAGAAGATTATTTCAAAGAAAGAAAATATTGACTTCACTAATTTTGCGTTTTCTTTTCTTCAGATGTAATGAACACATTCTTTAAGAGAATCACATCTCCTACTTTCATAAGTGGTTTGTGCTTGTTTCCTGCCTATCCACATAAAACAGATTATCCCCCCAAGGTCTTTGCTAGAGAATTTTATTTTTTGTCTAGAGTGAAACATCAGAATTCTTCTGTTTGGGAGCTGACTGGATTATGTGCATTAGTTCATGATCATCCCAGGAACACACTTATAAATCTTACTTCAATGCCATTAGAAGAAGATGTTCTGATTATGCTTTAATAAAGCAGATGCTACCATCTGCACTGCAGGGGAATAAAAATATGATTCACTACATTCAAGAGACACTTGGCAAATATCTTCCCCTGTCCAAATAAGACTTCCGAAATAAAGTTTGGGTTGAAAATAGTGCAAATTGGAAATAAAGTTATTTATTTATTTTTTTTAATGGGCAGTGCACACAGAAATAAGAAGGCATTTCCAGCTAAGTCATCTCTGAATATGGAGGCCAACCAGACTTGTTTTCAGAAGAGGATAAATTAAAGCTGGAGTTCCCATACTGTAAGTGCTGGAAATCCAGATTAGAATGCAGCAACTCAGATTTATCTTTACTAATTACTTTAACTGGCACACAATCTGTTGATCTTAAAGAGTATGAAGACCTAACCAGCAAGTGAATCATTCTCTGTGAATATTCATACACTTTATGTTGCTCTAAGGAAAACAACACTCACAGTCAGCATTGGATAGGCAAGGCTTGTAACAGCGGCATCCTTTGGACCTGGATTTTTCTTGACTTTGAACGTTCAGTCTTATTTCACCTGAGTTTGTTGAAGGAGAATCAACTGATCTGTTTTCTCCAAATTTGAATCTGCTCCAGGAAACCATCATCAATTTACCACCATTTCCTTGGGTGAAATGCCAAAGACTTCCCATACAATCACCAGTTCGTACTTGCAACTTTTTGGAAGTCAGATCCATTATTCTCCGTTCAAGGAATGGTAAATAATGACACGTACTATCTGGTCACATCAGGTTTCTTATCTTTCCCCCTCTATAAAATGCTCTATTTTAACCTGTATTCAATCCTTTACTTTTATCCTCTGTTACTTCAGTTTTAACCTGGAAAATTCAACTAAACAGAGGAACAAAGAATATATTTTACATATCACATACGCAGAGTTTAGAAAACCACCAATGGATCCCCATTTTTTTGTTGATGATCTGACAGGGAAATAATGTCCTGTCTTATGCCTTTGAAGAGACCAAATTTTCCTTTTTGATCAGTATGAAAAAACAGAGCTCTTTCCCCTCAGCAGGTTTCAGTCACAGGTTTTCCAGAAATACTAGTGAACCACACAATGGTCATAAAATCTTGCTTTACAGGTTATCAAATTAGAGTTTAAAATCCAGGTCGTGCTTACAGTCCTTTAAACCACTACGTTGGAATTTGGCAGATGCACATTACAAACACAAATTGACCTAGACTGGCAACAGTGCCATCAGG
Organism: Callaeas wilsoni; assembly: GCA_013398955.1. Classification (NCBI taxonomy): domain Eukaryota; kingdom Metazoa; phylum Chordata; class Aves; order Passeriformes; family Callaeidae; genus Callaeas; species Callaeas wilsoni. Next base: position 8,113 of record VWPU01002934.1, read on the forward strand.
ATTTACTTTTTATGTTTATTTTAGAAAGAAATTATCCTTGTGATTTAACTGCTTTGTTCTCTGCATCAATGGATTGCCAGGTAAGAGCAAAGTGCTATTGGGAAATGGTTTTATAGCAAACAAACACATGAAGATGGAAACAAAAGAGGTAAGTGTAATTTTACAAGGTCATAGAGCCTTGAAATAAAAATATCACGCTAAATAGGCAGAGGCATCTAGCTACAAGAAAAAAGCACCTTTATTTTGTTGCTTAATGTGCATCTATATAAAAGAAGAACTAAAATTCTGTGAAGGTGTGACAGGAGGAAATTCAACCTACCACAGGTTATCAAAGACATCACCTCAGAGCTGGTGCTTAGACAAAGTTAAAGAACAGATTGAGCAAAGGTGGGCGTCTCAGTTTCTTCAGCTCTTCAAAGCAGCAGGCGAGTTGATAGCACTGAACAGACAAAAGCAAACTGGGGAAAATCTAAAGAACTTAATTCACAACTCAGACTTCCCCATTTTTTGTTTGTTTACTGAAGCAAAGTTATTTCATACACACCTACGGAACTCTGGTAGCTGCTCAAGTGTCCCTCCAGGGACATCCACTGCTGCTAAACCCTATTCAGCAGCTTAGGAGAATTTCAAGAATATACCTAAAGAGGTCAAAATGATCTCTGGGGATGAGGTGGCAAAGAGAAATGATAAACATCTCCAGAGACTTGAATGATGCAACTTCACTGACAGAAAAGTGACTTCTGACTGTTCCAATCTACTGCCCTAAACAATGTCATCTTCTGCTGCATTGCTATTTCTACACCTTTGGGTGTTTCTGGAAAACACAGAAAAGCCTTTGTACAGCATGTTCAGTGATTTTGGACCTATACTGAGTGATCATTATCATAAAACACATTTCCTCATTCATCATTATCTGCTTTGATAAACTAAACCATCACATCACAGACTTCTAAAGCAAGGAAGAGGTCTCATCCTATTCCTGTAAATGTCTTTTCAGGGGGAAGAGAGCAAGAGGAAGGTGTATTTTTTGCTAATAAGCAGAGCCCTATTGAAGCCCTTTTTTACCTGTATGAGCAGAGTCTTTTGCTAATCTTACCAGGTCAAGGCTGTCTGAGCTCAACCAAATCCTTAGCTGTAGGGGAAGCGAACTGAGTTTCTGGTTTGCCTCCGAGTAGCCTCATGAGAGTGAAAGCAATGTCTAGGGATCAGTGCCTTGTAGGGTTTTGTGGGAGTTTGTTTGTTTTGAGGAGAGAGACCAGAAAGAGACAAACAGGAAACGAGTTAGGTAAATGAGTGCTGGAAGCAGAGCTGCACGTTCTGTTTCATTTGCCCATCTTTTGCACTCACAGGACATTCCCCCTCTGCCTTTCCTGCCTGTTTGCTGACACTATCATCGTGCTCAGGCCAGGTGATTATTAAGGTTTCCACTCTTGTCCAGCTGCTCTCTTCCCATCCTCCACTCAAACACTGTCTACCCCACGGAGTCACGCTGTGCTGCCTCAGAGCCTGCATGGTCTGTCTGGAGGAGCCGAGAGACAGAGTAACAAACATGCCAGGAAACTAGGAGAATGGACTGGAGAACCCAGAAAGCACTTCTGTGGTCTCTACCTACACCAAAACACTCTCCCTTTGTTTACACACACTCCCACCCTGATCATTTGTCCACACTGCTGGTACCATGTTAAGAAATGTGAAGTGAGACCAGATACAGGAGGAGTGAGGGGAAGATGGTGCTTATTGTCTCCTCTTTACCTATTCCTTCCCTCCCTGCTTATCTTCATGTGGCCAGAGGGAAATCAGGGTGGTAGCAGCAGTGCCCTCTGCCACCATCCCTCTAATTCCTCTGTGCCCTGGGATGGGAGATGAAAGCAGACAGGGAACATGGAATCAGGGAGCGATGCTCCCAGCCCAATTCCTGCCATGCTTCAGTCACACGGATCAACCGGTTTCTGCCCCCTCCCTTTAATTTGGGCTTTCCATAGGGCAGAGCCCTAGATGTATGATAGATAAGCTGGTGTATGTTTTGTCAAGACACTTGATTACTACCTGGCTCAGGTAAATAAAGCATTTCAGTTTCCAAAAGTGATGCTAACATTAGTCCAAAAGAGTCACAGGCAAGTCACGTGTCTCTACAACAGCAAAGAGCTTCAGCATTCAGTGGTGAGACTAGTCTTGAGCTGTCCCTCCCTTTAAGCCTTGTTACTGGGGACTTGAAATTATTTTATATATTATAAATTGTATTATTATTATTTTTACATATTTTTTTCTCATATTCTGGTACCAAGCTATACCAGTCCTCAAGACAGAGCTAAGGTTCTTTTGAGTTCTCCCTTTGCTTTAACTTACACTGGGTTTCCTTCAGGTTCAAGAAGCCTTTACAATTGTTCTCAACTAGAATAATGAGCAAGTAGATGGAAAACCCATATCATTAAAAAAAAAAAAACAACCCATATTTGCTTATGTTTGTCCCAACCTGACCTTTCACTTTCCTGGTATACCGAGTTCTACTCCAAGTATTTCTCCATTAGAAAGATGGAAAGAAGCATAAAGATTCATTGGTTTTAAACAAGTTCCTACAGCAGATGCAAGTAAAAATCAGGAACACAGGCAAAGTCAATAAATAAACATGGAAAGCTGGAATTCCACTTTCTTTGCTCTCCCACCTGCTCTTTCCACATTTCCGTTCACGTTTCAGAATGAAGTCCTTCATGCACTTATTCACATATTCCTCTTTTTTAAAAAAACCAACAAAACAACCCCAGAAAAGTGCCCCTCAGTGATTTCCCTCCCGCCAAATCCTTAAAATTAAAAATCTGCAATTGCAAACGGCCTTCTTATCTGTGGAAATACAAAGTGTGGTACATGCAGATCTTCAAAAGCACACGCTGCACTACACCTATGCACCGCCAGAGCCGCACCTACTGACCTGCCAAATTAATACTCAGCATCTTCTCCTGCCCCATGCAAAGGATGATACGCAAGGGAGGGCGGCTCCTTATCCTTCTTGCAAATGTTAGGGGGAGGTATTTTTGTCACAGCAGCACGACACCGCGAGTGCTGGCCGATGGGACCGGAGATCACCTGACATTCCCTCGTACCCTTACCTTCCTCATCACCTGACATCACCTGACATCCCCTCGTACCCTTACCTTCCTCATCACCTGACATCCCCTCGTACCCTTACCTTCCTCATCACCCGACATTCCCTCGTACCCTTACCTTCCTCATCACCCGACATTCCCTCGTACCCTTACCTTCCTCATCACCTGACATCACCTGACATCCCCTCGTACCCTTACCTTCCT
>VWPU01002936.1:0-127101 GCA_013398955.1 Callaeas wilsoni
GCCGGCCCCGCGCCCCGCCCCGCTGCGCCCCCTGGCGGCGTCGGGCGCGCTGCGCCTGCCCGGCCCCGGCCTCGAATCGCCCTCACCGCCCCCGAATCGCCCCCGAATCGCCCCGAATCGCCCCCGCCGCTCCTTCCGCCGCTCCCGGGGCCTCTCGGGTCTGGTCTCCTTGCAAACACCGGGGCGAGCCGGTTCCCCCTCAGCTCCCCGGAGGCCGCTCGGCCGCCGGCAGGTGTCAGGCTGGCACTGGCAATGGCTGCGGGCTATGCTCTGCTGTGAGGGAGTGCTAAAGGCTCCGATGCTGGAGAGGGAGCGTGTACCAAACCTTACCGTTTATTAAATGGGATGGTTACGAAGTGAAATCCCTTTTTTTGTTGGTTTTTACACAAATCTGCTCTCCTGCATCAGGGCTCAGCATCCTGTTTCACAGAGTCAGAATCGTTCGGGTTGGAAGGAGCTCTGGAGATCGCCCAGTCCCACCTCCTGTCAAGGCAGGGTCACCTGGCGCGGGTGACACAGGACGGCGGTGGGTTTGAAATGTCTCCAGAGAGGGAGACTCCGCGCCCTCCCTGGGCAGCCGTTCCAGGGCTCTGCCGCCCTCCATGGGAAGCAGTTGTTCCTCCCGTTGGGGAAGCGCAGCTGAGCGCAGGTGAGCTCAGCTGAGCGCAGGTGAGCGCAGGTGTCCTTCCACGTGCTCCTGGCAGCCCCAAAGCGGAGGGACGAGGTGCAGGACCTGGTGTGTCTCTGCGTGGCCCCCAAGGGCTGCAAGGAGCAAAGCCCATCTGGTGCTCCCCATTCCCAGCCCATTCCCAGCCTGGCTGCCTGCGGAGGCCTCGCTCACAGCCTGGGAATTCCACTTCCATAGTGATGTTCAGCAGCCCTGGAGGCACCCGCCAGGGCACAGCTCACCAGGACAGCAAGCCAAAACAGCCTGCCCAGGTGAAAGGGCTCCAAGCACTGAGGCCTTATGGAGAGTTCAGGTGAAAAAGTGGCTTTTAGGAACTCTGCTTTTTATTTTTTTCCCATTGGTGAAATGAGATGCAATATCAAAATTGCATAACACAGTGAACTATGTTAGCCAATCTCTTGTTAATCACTGACTTCCACGATTGCTGTTGAACAAAGGTAATCCTGCACAGAGGGGAAATCACGGTAGCAACAAACTGACAATTTGAAATGCGAAAGGATAGCTGCAGTAAAAACCTTGCTTAATCATATAGTTTATTAAAACCTTCATCTGTTGGCTTACTGGAAAACGCAAGGTAATAGGATATATGGAAATACCAACAATATATTTAAATGCAAGAAGTTATTACAGCTAAGAAAAATATCTTCTAAAGCTACCACTTCACATACCTTAGAAAGAAGCTGGAATTTAATATACTATTCAACATGACATTTAGAAAACATTAATATAAAAGGGCACATAACACATGTGGAAAGTGTTTTGTGAATTTCCCAATGTTAAATATAATTACTCTGTAAACATATGTTCAACACTTAAAAATGTTTAAGCATCTCTAATTATATTTGTTTGGAATGTAAACACAAACCAAACCTAAAGGTTAAATATTTGCTCATCACATTTATTGATTAATTTTCTCAGTTTGAGTGTTTTGATTAAAAAGAATCTACAAATGGCATCATGTTTATTCTGCAGACTACCATTTTTTACTTCCTTCAGAGATGACTAGTATCTGTGGTCATTAACAATAGTTTCTTAATTAATTCTAGAGCTGTATAAAAAAAAAAAATCAATGATTATAATTCCTTTAAAATTCCTTTCAGTTGCTCCTGAACAGTTTCTCCTTTCAGTTTCTCCTTAATACCCAGGGCTGTATTTTACTGTGTGTACTAAGCAGTACTACAGGGTCACATCCTGATTATGATGCCTAGATAGTACTGGATCCCCAAAATTGTATTTTGCTTTAATAGAAATAGATCTCATTTGAGCAACAGCCTTTCAGAATGTTTTTCTAGACTAGCTGAACATTTACTGACACCTGGAGAAAGCACTCTAGCAGTAAGCATAAAGATGTGCCTCCAGCTTGGGGAATTTAAGATTAAAAGGGACAATTGCTACATGGTGTGACCTCCATTAAATCTCACCAGCAACTTCTGCATCAAGTCCACAGTTTTTGATTTACACTGTATCTCAAAGGCATTCAACCTTGGTTTTAAGTGACTGCAAGAGAGCATCTACCACCTCTGTGGGTGTGCTGTTCAGTAGTTGATTACCCGGTTAAAATTTGCACCTTGCAAATTTGACTTGTACTCTCAGCTTCCAGAGACTGCCTTCTGTTGTATCCAACAGATTGAAGAGTTGCCTACTATAATAAAAATAATTTCTCAGTGACCACGACCAGTGCTCCATGATTGAGTCATGGCTTAACTTCGAGCTTCTCTTTCTCATTTTTTAAATAAAGTCTCGTCCTCCTTAAAATGTGGGTAGCCTATAAGTCCAGTACTCATCTTGCAAATGTCGTATGACGGGGGTAATACCCTCTTTGTGTTTCCATTCAGTATTCCCTTCCTGTGAAATCGAGTGTGAAGTTTGTTTGGGCACAGTACCACTTCACACAGCTCAGGCAGTCCTGCTGTGGCCTGGGTGCAGCACGAGCCTGGCCGAAGGAGATGGGTGTCAGTGCAATGGGGAAAGGACAGGGAACACTCTAGCAGATGGTGCAGTGCACCTGTGCTCCCCACTGCAGGAATCTGTGTCCTGCAGAGTCCCCTGCTTCCACGCTCTGAAGCGGGACTGACACAACAACTGGCCCCCACGGAGTTTTCATTGATAGAACAGCTGGGCACTGTTTTAGGTCCCAGTTAAGCATGTAAGTAGTGCTGTTCATTTCATGTGCTTCAGAGACTGACAGGATAGCCATGCTCTTCCTGAGCTCCTCGGGAGATCACACTAATGATTTTGCAGTAACGATCTCCTCAAGACCTGTTTCTTTAAAAAGTATTGCAATTCACAGATATCTGTATTTTATGCCTGTAAAACTCACGTAAGTTTCTCGTCTCCTCCCACCTCTGCACTATTTCTTCTGTTTACACAAATGTGAAAGAGTTCAGTATTTCCAAAAACCAAGACCGAGCTACCTCACAATGAAGACTTGAGGTTAATATGTTTGAGATTAAAGCTCAGTAATTTTCTCCTAAGATGCTCACACACTTCTCTTCTGCCCCCTCACTGACACTCTTCAAAGCTCTCAAGCCCTCTGCAGCTATTTTATAAAACAAGACTCTCAGTCTGTCATCAGACTTTCCCTTTCTCATACTGCTTCTATTTCACACTTACAGGTTGTTTGATGCAGTGATATTCTTTAGGAACTATTTCTCTCCAGTCTCAACTGCTATGTCTATAAATGAAAGAGAAAAAAGTTTTCCCATTTTCTTTTCAAATTCTCTCTCTACTGTGTGAAAATTTAAGAGCCTCTCTTAACAATTACATATTCTGGCTCCAAATCCAACAAAACACTTATTAAAGATGCTGTGAAAAGATGCTTTGAATTGACTCAAGGTCTGTTTCTATACATCAGTTAATATGAAACATCCAATAAGGAATATACAAGCCTGGGGCAAGATAAATAATTAACTGTCAGGATTTTGCAATGCATGTGATGATAAAACATACATTTTGTGTCTTCTGAGGTGAGAGATTATATGGATGCATGGTCTGTGCACAGATGGACTTCATAACTTGTCTGTTCATTAGATTATTTTCCTCAATAATATTTCCTCCAACCCAGATGCTTCCTACCATCTTGGCATGCATCACAAATACCTCAAAAATGTTTGAAATACCATAATTAGGAAGGAGGATTATGTAAAACTATTGAAAGGATGCCATAATAAAACTGAACTGCATTTTAAAATGCATTTATTTTAATGTCCACTTTTTCTACTCGCTGTAAGGTTGAAGTGGAAATTTAAAAATCTGGGAGTTTTATGTAATCTTTGTTATCATTTGTATCTTTAGTCATTCTTTGTTCACACAAAAGAATTTGGTTTTTTTCAGATCCTGATTGATTAAAAAGCCCCCAGTTGCTTATGTAAGAACAGCACATGGAACACATGCCAGGAGTTGCTGGCAGCACTTTACTGACTAACAGAGTGAGAGACCTTTCAGACATTTCTGAAGCTCTGTGTAGGATTCTTTATGGCAACTGTAAAATGTGTTTTAGGAGTAAGTGCTAACAGACCTCACCAGAGCAGCTGAACTTAAAGGCTTAATCTTTTATTCAAAAGTGTGAGTGAACTCCAGGAAAGGGACAGGGGGAGGTACACTGGAAAATGAACTCAAAATTACTGTTAAAATTTGAAATTTGAGCTAGAGTAGCATGGGGCAGAGAGAGTTCTTGCCTGCCTTGACTAACCAGACATGGTTTTCACACCAGATATATCCACACCACAAAAAAATAAGGATTTAGAGGAACTTCTGAAGGACAGGAAATATCCATGGGAAATTAAAGAAATGCCATCACTAGAGCTGTGCTGATGAGGATACAGCTGAAGGAACTGAAAGAGAAATTCACTCAAACTTAGTTTTGCTGCACACAATATGATACTACCTGGAATTTTTTTCTTTTTCTCTTTAATCTGCATACCGCCAAATCAGCCTTTTTAGAGAACTGCTAGTAAGAGATAAAAATATGTTTCCTTAATATAATGCAACTGAATGAAAGAGCTGAAAAGGCTACATTTGAGGCTCATATGTATTTGGTAAGGTTTTGTAAGCCTAATTCTATTTTTTTTTTAACATCATAAAGTGGAAAAAGTTTTGGATTGTAAGTAAAGGAAGTAAATTTTCTCCTGAAAACAAGAACACTGCAACCAAAGAAGAGAAACGTGGAAAATAGTGGAGTTATTGCCACAGCTTATTGAAACAAACACTCTTCCAAGTCAAACTCAATCATATTTGTAGTCAACATTTTAGTGAAGCAACACTTTGAAGGAGCTGCAGGATCATATTTTTACATCCCTCTTACCGAAGGGAGCATTTTCTTTCCCATTGTTCAAACGAAATTTGCTTACTGCCACCTAAAAATTGCATGCAAAAGTTCTGAAGTAATTTTAGGGTTTGACCTTACAGTAAGTCCACACAGACTGTGGGACAGAGGCCAGAATTATTCCATACACATAAGCACAGTAAAGTTTGGGAATGAACAGGAGTTTTGCTTTTTCTTCTTAGCAGTTGAATAGACTGTCTGGTCTGAATTTAGTTATTCTTCTGTGTTTCCAACCGTTTGAGAAGATACTAACTGCACACCGTAGGTCAATCAACTCAAGAATGTTTTCCTACCTGATCCCTTTCAAATCTGCAGGATAATGATTCCCTACATGAAAGCATGACCTACTCTGCTTTCAGTTATTCAACCAAATTTTATCAATGTTATTCAATTGTTCAGAGGCAAAACCCTTAAAAATTAAAGTTAACAGGAGCAGTTACCTATCTCTGAATTAGCAAAATAATCCTTCTCATTCTTTGCTTTTGTATCTGCACTCTGCCATTTGGGAGGGGCAGTGCTACACGGACACCCAACCCTTCAGTGCCAGTTTTGACCACGATACAAACTGAATGGAGTCATTAGCCAAAATGCTACCCATCATTTCATCTTTGAAAATATTTTTAAGCTGCCAAATATTATAAATATTGTTCTAGCCACTGCATTGATTTACGGCCACTGAGTAATCATAACTGTGTACTCCCTGAGGATGTTCCAGGAAATTATATACTAGAACCAATTTCCTCTCTAATATAGTTGTGGAAATTCAGGTCAGGTAGCCACTGACCTCATTGTCCGAAATTCTGAAATTTCCACAGCACAAATATATCATGTGTACATGGCCACAGCACTACTACTTCATGCTGATTCCTCTAATGTACATGAGTTAAACCCACCTTATTTTTCATAGAAATTATTGTATTAGCTAAGCACAACAGCATCCACAGTTCTACAGTTTTCCCCTCTTGTAGAATATTATGGTAGAGAAAATACAAAATGTGGTGAATATAGGTACGTTTATTTTTACCTATCAACTCTTTGTAAAACTTTCATGTATACATAACATACAAACTTATTTTACAAATGTTTTGTAAAAACTAAAAATACTTATCAGTTTCAAAAAATCCTGGGAGTCTTGCCAAAAACTGCTGTAAATAAAAACACACAGAAAAGAAAGACAGGACTCTTAGATATTGTAAAGTATATATTAAATAGCTGAGAATGTTTTGTGATTTACAAATAGGAGATTTAATAAATCACTGTGATGTGCATAATTTTCTTAAACTGGACAGACATTGTAGCTTCATGATGAAGCATGAGGGGTACAGGACACTTCAGATCCAGGCTCAGGAAAGAGTCTTCCATTTAATGAGCAGTTTCTCTGGTACCATCAGAGACAGCAAGACATGTTACCAAAATTACTTCTCTCTCTAATTCAATCACTCATTTTAGGATTATTTCTTCAGGAAAGGAAGAAGAAAACACAATCCTGAATGCATGTCAAAATGGACTACAAATTAAAAGATGAAAAAACAAGCTTGATTTCCCCACATCTCTGCATAAATCTTGACATTTTACTCCACTTTGTTCTCCACACAGTCATTTACTTTTATGGCCTCTTTTGCCAGAGAGACAAACAATCTCTGCTGATTTATCTAGTCACCTCTGGAAAACATTAATATTGATAGAGTGAAAACATGTCAAGCAGGTTCCTTTTCACATAAGGAATTTCCCCCTGAATTATGGAAATGTAGAACAGGAGAAATAAAAACGCTGGGCTTTTCATGTTTAGTTATATGCCGTTTAGGAAGGGAGGAGCCCATTTTCTGTCCAGTGCACTCCAGAAAGCCCAGTAGATTTGATTCTGGCATGCAAATATTAATGGCAGCAATGGCTTTGTTGTTATCCATTAATTCAGTCCAGAGCAGATGAAATGGCTGTGCCATGCATATTCCAGAGGAACCTGTGCCACTGCTGCGAGAGGCAGAGCAGTGAGGACTCGCCCAGCACTGCCTGCAGCTGCCACACACTCACCGATAACCAAGACTCTGTTGCTACATGAAAATGTCTAATAATGGACTTCTGATTATCCTTCTTTTAATCTAGAAACAAATTAATATCTCTTTTTTGCTACCAAACCCTTGTTTATTGGTTGGAAGCTTTTTTACAAAATATTTAGAATTTATACTTGAATATTTTAAAAGTAGTTTCTACATAGAAACAGATGGAAAGCCTGACTGCCTTACTGCAAATGCAGAGAGTATTCTCTTTAGCCTCATCTGTTTCAAGATAAATATTTATAAATAATACCTATAATACATTAATAAATATAGTTCTAATGTGAATCAAAATGTCCAACAGTAGGTGGCACATGTATTATGTGCAGTGTGAGTATTTCACCATCTTTCTTTCTCATTTAATCCCACAGTGGATTTAGAAACATTTACAGACCAATTGGTGAAAAGAAAATATCTGACATAATTTAAGCGGATAATTATTTTTAATTCTAAATTGCTACATTTAAGAAGAACAGAAGAAACAGCAAGCAAGCTTTTCAGGAAATATTAGGCTATACAAAATTATCTGGCAAAACATAGTGACAGCAGATACGTTACAAATGCATAGTTTAAAAATTAACAGAACTTATATGTTTTGATTCTTTCTAGCCTCATTTTTTGATCGATCAGCTATTTCAAATAGGTAGCTGTGCTAGGCTGATGATTACAATCTCAGTCTCCACAATTTAATGTGGAATAGAATCTTCACATGGGAATAAAAATGAGGCCAGAAATAAAAGCTAATAAAATCAGGTCGTATGAACACCAATAGGAAAAAAAGAAAGGAAAAGAAGACTTTTCCTATTTCTTCTAAGATATATTTTATTTGGGAAATGGAGGTCTCAGGATGGAATGTTCAAATATCTTTTGGTATCAGAAAGTCTCAGACCCGCTTCACCAAGAAAGAGCTCACATTTATTTATTGCATACTCAGTATTCTGCCTGTTGCACCAAGGGCTTTGTTCAAACGTGCCTGTGATCTCTAGCCTATTCCATGAAAAAGAAATGGTTTCAGACATTCTGGATTTCTAGGTTTCAGGAGCACTTTATCACCTTAAACTTGGAAGAAAAAGAAAAGAGGCAGAACATTGTCAGACACTATGCTTCTAATGCTGGAACTATATGAGTTCTTTATACTTTTCTTCGGAATGGTGATTTTTGGAAAATAACCTGATCGTTTTCTTGAATATCTGAAAATCAGGTAAATATGTGAAAATTATAACACTTCAAAATAAACAGCATAGAGAAAAAGTAAGCAGTACAGGCATGAATAACCTGACTTTTCCCATCCTACCCTCATTTACATGTTCTAATGTAAATTAATGTCAATTCTGCAATAAAAACACCAACTCCAGTGTCATAGGTTGTATGCAACATATAACCACAGAATAGTCGAGTTAGGAAGGGTTTCCTGGAGACTATCTAGTCCAAACCTCCAGCTCAAAGCAGGGTCAGCTAGAGGAGGTTGCAATGTCCATTTGGGGTTTGGATATCTCCAAGGATGGGGACTCTGCAACCTCTCTATACAAACTTGTCCAGTGCTTGATCAATCTCACACTATTTATTTTCTTTTTTCCTTCTGCTTAAAAAGAATGTCTGTTTTTTTCTGTTTTGCCTGCTGCCTCTCCTCCTTTGACATATCTTCATCCTTCTATTGTCCCATCAAGTGTTTGTACGTATTGATAACATCTCACCAAGCCTTCTCTTTCCCAGCACCCCTCCTCTTCCATGAGGTGCTCCAAACCCTTAATAACCTTGAGTCCCTTTGCCAGACTCAGTCCATATGTCCGTGCCTGCCTTGTACCACTGACCCCAGACCTGGGACACAGAACTCCAGATGTGCTCCCACCAGTGCCACGTAGAGGGGAAGGGTCAATTCCCTCGGTCCAACAGCAGCTCTCCTATGGGAGCCAATCTTCCTAATGAAACCTTCCTGTGTCCTGAAATCAAGGTGAGGAAGATCAAAGTCTGTGGAGTATTGAACGCTCTCCCTTCTCCCAATTAGCAGCTATTTTTCCTCTCTGAAATGATAAACAAAATATCCCTGCAGAACAAATAGACTCACAGTTACGAGAGGGTGGGAGGCTGGAAGTTAGAAACAACATAAAAACCAGAATTTCTTCTGCCCCTGTTTGTTTACAGCTCAAATTCCCTCAGCAGTCAACATTTCACAGAAAAGAGACAGAAAATACTGTTACAGAAAACATGCAGCAAATGCAGGGAACGCTGCTGGCTGCAGCATTTCACCAATTTTTTTTTTAACTTGTGAAGTTGTATTTTAAATTCATGTTAATCCATGGTACAAGTTTAGATTTAATGATGATTTAATAAGAAAACAGAACTGTGAGGATATTGGCAATTTAACTGAACATACAAGGCCAAGTGATACCCCTTTTTCAGTAGGAAACAAAGACCATCAGTCCTCTTTACAATACTAAATACAGTTTAGAGTAAGAGTTGTAAGCTCAGGTAATTTCCACTAGGCAAGTAAAATGATGAATGTCCAGCACAAATTGTCTCCTCCATTGTGAGAATTCCAAGAGTAGAATGTATAGTCAGGAAAGTATAATCAGGTGGGGCTTATTTCCCATCCCAGTGATGATTAGGTTTAAAGTATTACATTCCTTCACCATGTTCTAACCTACTCAAAGACCAACTTCCAGGGCCAGCAGCCTTTGAACTGGGGAGTAAGCTCAGCTTTGAGCAGAATAATTCTCAGGTCTTGTGCTATAATCATCATTCTCCAAACCAGAAATTTGCTGCAGAAATGTTATCAGTGGTTTCAATATAACTCAACAAACCTCTTTCAAGGAGAAAGAATGATGTGACATGAACATGAATATAGCAGTCTGAAACACATAATTGGCTGCTGGACCATTACCATAACAATTATAAATGGCACCACATTAACTAGGAGGAAATGTCTGGATATGTGCTCTCAGAGTCACCAACATTGGATCTCTTTCAATAAATATTTAATATTTTAATTTTAATTATGATTTACTATTTGATTTAATATTTAATTAACATAATTAATATTGATGAAGACTGGAAAGAGCTGTATTGTGCCTTGATCAAATATGCGGGTGATCTAAAACTCTGTGAAGGAAAAGGATATGGCACTTGATGGAACAGAATTACGGTGACAGGGAAGCACTAGGAACCAAATACGGAACAGTGGGATTTCTGCAGTGTTTGTAAATTTAGGTGTGTACGTGTAGATCACTATGAACTCCCTGTTTGTACACATATACACAAACCTACATACCTATGTGCATACACAATTTAACTGTTGAAATACAGCCTTGGCACAAAAAGCACAAAGAGTCTATTTACAGTTTAGACTCTTGATCAGAGAATTCTGCCTAAATAAATGAGGCAATGTAAGCGAAATAAAAAGACTGGGGGCTTAATTCCAAAGCACTACTGGGAAAAAAATCTCAGTGATTCCAGTTAGAATCTACACAGTCCAGACACTGAAGGGATGCTTTTAGGCACGGTGTGGGTGGAGCAAAACACAGAAAGGTAAGAGAGAAAAGAAATAAGGACATCCTAACTGAGCAGTAAGACAAAAAAGGACACAACATTTCTTTTTGTCCATTAAGTATCGAATAACAAAATATAAAGATTAACTAAACATGGAAGAACCAAAAAAGCAGACTTTTCAGAATTTTCAGACTTCAGGCAGAGGCCTGATGAGTGCCTAGAACAAAACCAGACTAAAATATAAAAACATAGACCTCAGAAAACTAAAACAACTTAACCATTGGGAGTGAACAAGGATCTTGTAACACGGTAACAATAGGAATTGCTGTGTTACATAAACATAACACAGCTAAAATAAATATATATATACATATACATATATGTACACATGTACTGCAAAATAGGCATACAGAGATTTATGGTACAACTGCACAAATGGTGCAGAGGAAAACATCTGCAAGCAGTAAAATCTGCACAAAAGACAAAGCATGTAGGGCAGGCAGGAAAGATGTCCAGGGAAACCAAATTTATCCTGCAGAAGAAGCAGAAAGTGTCCCATAAAACAAAAGTGATCCTGCAGAGTAATAAAAAAATATGCCTGGCAAAAGCCAGAATTCCAAGGCAACAAAGTAAAAAGAACTATGACAAGATGCTGTGGGAAACATACAGCACTAAGGACAGAGGAACACCTGCAGGGGGGAAAAAGCCTCCTTCAGTTCCAGCTTTTCTTGCTGAAGAGCTCTCACCTCTGACCACCTTGATTTCTGCAGGTGAGACCATCAAGGACTATCGGTGCTGACTATACAGGATCGGGCCATGGGCTTTCCTCCACTGGTATTTTATGGGAAAGTTAAGGAGTCGTATGCTGAACACGTGTTGATAACGACTGACAGCAATGAGGAACTAACCACTGGCCATGTGCATTGTACTGTTACTGGATACCAATGCAAGAAAATGTTGCTTTGAAGTTGGCCTTATTGGCTCTCTATAAACATTCCCATTACCATGGCCTCTAATCCCCTAATACATGCAAAGACGCAATGTAGTTGTACACGCATGCATATATTCTGTTGGAACATTTCACATATTTATCTCTGAAGATAACATTTTGTCATGACTGGAAAAAATCCCAGGGAGTTTGTCACCAGGTTTAAATAGGTACTTTAAAGTATTTAAAGCTAATTATAAAGTTTTTTCAATTTTTGCTCCAAAGAATAATCTGAACAAGGACAAGAAACTCTGGAAATGGACTATTAACAGAATGACTAATTCAGCACCACGTAAGGCAGATGGACAAGAGCTCTGTTCTGCAAAAATATGAACCTAGTTTGAAAATGACTCCTATCCCCACCACAGCAAACTAAGTTTTACATCTGGAACTGAAAAATTAAATGCAGAAACATATAGAATAGATGAAATGTCATTAGCTACAATATTATGAAATAGTGTCTTACTCTAGTTTGCTTTTTTTAATTTGGGTCAGTGTGTTGCCAAGATAATGTTTAGCCCCAACCTGAGCTGAGTTAAACTCACAGAATATGACATTTCTGCCTTGTTGAAAGGTAACAGGAGCAGATGTCCTAATGCTCCGTGCGTGCCCTGCAGCAGTATGAGGAGGACACAGGTTATGTGTAGCAAATGCCAGTTTTCTTCAAAAAGGGGAGTTTCTGTTGGCTCAGAAACAGAGCAGGCAGCATCCACTGGAAGGAGGGGCTTCGTTCAAAGCCCCTGAATGTGACCTTAATTTACTATCAGTGGTGTGTTCAAGCTGTTTTTTATGCTCCTAAAAAATGCATGTTAATCCCTGTCTGGAAGTGTCAAAATATCTTTATATGCTTCAGAACACATACATTTCTACAGTTAACATCTTTAAGGTCAGTCTGACAAGCATAAAAGGAACTTGGTGAATACTTAATAATATCTTCCGATTTCCCTTGAGCCAGCTGTTAATCCAATGGATTAATCTCATCTGTTACATATTATTGGCTTTCACCCTTAATGATGAAAGGATATAGTCATAGCTGTTAGCTGCAAGAATTTTGTGCTGTTCCCATTGTTTAACTTTTTCTCAGAAAATAAAAAAAAGATGTGAAGCACATAACGTATTTAACATATAAAGGATAAGAAGAAGTTGTGTATAATATTGTACAGAAAAACAGAGAAACAAACATAAAAGTAAAAAAGGTTTGTTTCAATCCTCCCCAAACATTATACAAGAAGATCTAGTCTCTACCCATAATGAAAAAGGCTATGAAAAATTCCTCTCCAAATTCATCAATTT
Organism: Callaeas wilsoni; assembly: GCA_013398955.1. Classification (NCBI taxonomy): domain Eukaryota; kingdom Metazoa; phylum Chordata; class Aves; order Passeriformes; family Callaeidae; genus Callaeas; species Callaeas wilsoni. The sequence continues at coordinate 12,834 of VWPU01002936.1, forward strand.
GCATGTCTCACCAGCCAAATCAGCATATGGTCCTAACCAAAATCCAGCAGAAGCTGCAAATGTTTTTTGTGCAGCCTGAATCTGATCCAAAAGTCCTGCTCATGACTGGCATGGATACTTAAGAATACTGTAATATTTATTTATAACCTTAAATTCATGTTCATACCACTGCAGGGTCAGATGCTCAGAATTTTATAGTATCAAGCCCAAAGCTGTTTCTAGTGCTAGAAGCAGACATTCATTTCAATATGAGCACTCTGTGAGTTCACTCTGGGGCTTGGGGAAGAAAAATAAATTATTTCACCTACTGTCTTGCTTTAATTTAAGAGGCGGACACTCCAGAAGAGGTTAGCTTCCCTTTTAGTTTTATCCACTCCCTTTTCACCAATCAGGAGAGACGAATGTGAGTAGATATAAGTGAAAAATAACAGTTATCTAAAAAAAAAAAATTAAACAGCAATGGGCAAAAAAATAACTGATAATCAGCAGTTACAAAGTTGCTGAAATCTGCCAGACGCCCTAGCATCAAGGAGGAACAAAAATGGGGGCAAAACCCCTCCCCAGGATGGCGGCAGCGTATGGGGAGATACAGGGGAAGCGGCGGACAAATCCCCCTCGCTCAGCCTTCCCTGGGAACATAAAGCGGAAGGCCGGAGCTTGGGAAGCAGCTCTGGCGGCACATGGGAACCTCCGGCACGGCCTGGGAGCCGCGGCCCCTCGGCGTGAGCCTCCCCGCGTCCCCTGGGTGCGCACGGCAGTGCCCGTGTGCGGGGCAGTGTCTGTGTGCGGGGCAGTGTCCGTGTGCGGGGCAGGGCCCGCTCGCTGCCTCCTCCTGCCGCGCGCTGACTCCGCGGCTGTTGGTGCGGCCGTTCCTGAGTCCCTGGGGTGCTGGGGAGGGAAGACCAAAACTCTCCTCAGGCACCCAGAACGGCCCCGGCCGTCTGTGGCCCATCCTGCCCACAGGCCTTGTGAAATGCACCCCAAACACCTGGATGGGGACGTGCAGCTTCTCGGGGTGCTGCTGTTGCCACTCGGAACGTCCACAGCAAGGCCCTCTCGGAGAGCAGCGAGAGAACCGTGTGCCTCAAGCTGCCACAGCTCTGCCGGCACAACGAGGGAGAGGGGGCAGAGCCCAGCCTCACGGCCTTAAAAGAGCATAATAAATTCATTTCGTGAGATGTGGCTCTGTGAAAATGTGCTCTGTATGTTACTTCTAAAGATGTCATCAAATAAACTGGTTGACGGTGCAAGAAATTAATTTTATTTCTTGATTTGTTTCCAACAAAAGTGTCTTACACCATTTAGGTATTGGAAAAAATTCCATCAAGTATTTCACTTTTGAAACAAGGGAAATTTATTTATTAATATACAGATTCTAATATCTTTTAAAAGTATAGCTTGCAAACATTGAACCAAAACAAAGGTTTAATTGAGCAAAGTAGTATGGACATTATAAAGAACAAGACTTTCAGTGGATATCATAGCACATTCAGTTAGCATTACTTTTGCTGCTTTAATAGCTCTAAGTTCTACATCCTATTTATGAACAATTTTACTAACATTCTTAAATTCTGTACTTAGAATGAAAACTTCTTAAACATCTTAAATACAATCTGGTTTTGGAAAGGTAAAATATACAGTCTAACAATGAATACTACACTATTCCCTGGCTGCAGCCCTGTGCACATTTAGTTAGCATTACATTTGCTGCTTTAATACCTCTAACGTCTTCATCCTATTTAAGAACAATTTTACTAATATTTTTATATTCAAAATGAAAACTTCTTAAACATTTAAAATACAATCTGGTTTTGAAAAGGTAAAATATACAGTCCAAGAATGAATACTAATGTATTCCCTGGCTGCAGCCCTGTGCATATTTAGTTAGCATTACATTTGTTGCTTTAATAGCTCTAGTTCCTATTTATAAACAATTTTATTAATATTCTTATACTCTATACTTAAAATGAAAAATTCTTAAACATGTAAAATGCAATTTGGTTTTGGGAAGGTAAAAACATACAGCCTAAGAATGAATCCTAGTATCTTCCCTGGATGCAGCTCTGTCCAAGAACTTTTTGCAGGAAGAGCTTGGCAGATGTATTGATCATCCCTTTCATCCCCTCCTCCTCTAAATTCTGCATGTCCTTCCACTCAGGATGCTGATCCGGAGATCTGATTTGATCCAGCTTGTCACCGTAGTCTGCTATGCCACGCATCTTCTTCCTCCTCCTCCTCCTCTTCCTCCTGGGCACTGCTGGAGTTTCTCCACAGGCTGAGCTGCCGTAGCTGGAGCTGCCCTGCCTGGGCAGCCAGTAGAAGCCAAAGAGCTTGAGGAGCATCTCCGCAGAGGCCCAGAACCACCAGTGCTGCAGGCCGAGAGCAACAGGTCATTCCAGGCAACTCCTGCCTCCTCTGCTCCAGCTCCAGCAGCAAGGCCATCTCCTGACTGCGCTGCTCCTCCTGCTGGAGCAGGGGCTCCTCGGTGACCTCCACGGTCTGGTCATCTGCCCACAGCACAAACTGGAGGATGCCCAGCACCACCAGGATTTGGGTGAAGGTCTAAACCCATGGTCTGGAGGAGGAGGGACACAAGGGGCTCAGCAGGGCTGGGTGGGAGATGGCTCCTGGGGTAGTAGGGCAGGACATGCAGGGCCCTGGGAAAAGGTGGGAGGGGGAGCTCGAGGCAAAGGTCGTTGAGGACTGCGGGAATGAGGCCACATCCCTGCAGCTCCAGGGTGGCACCTGCTCTGCCCAAGGTGGGCCCTCGGCCCCAGCCCCAAAACCCCTCCATGGCAGCCCGTCCTTCTGCCCCAGCCCTTGCCCAGCAGAGCCTTCCTCCCGCCTGCCGCTCTCACCGCTGCCTCGAGACGCGCTGAGGTGTCAACGCCACCGGCCTGCTGTTCCTGGGGCGCCCGGTGACAGCCTTCCGTGCCTTGCCCTCCGTGATGGCACCGGCCATGGAGCCCTACGGCAGGGCTCTGGCCAAGGCCGTGGTGCCTGACTCCACACCCCGCAGCAGGCAAGGCGCAGAGCACGTGAAATCAGCCACCCACGTACACGGAGGCTCTTGGAGGCACCTTTTAGTGCTCATAGTACTGCCGTCTCCAACAACTCGTAAGATGCAGGATAAAATGCCAAGAAAATTCTAGAACATACAGCAGAATTTTGTGTGCCAAAAATCCCTTCATATTTCCAGTAGTTCTACTTCTGCAAGTTTTAAAAGCATATATATATATATATATATATATAAAAATATCACTTAGGAATATATTATATCTTTTGTAATTATATAAATATATATGTATATTCCTAATCAAGCAGTTATTAGTATGCAGCTCTTTCATTAAACAAGCCTTTTTTATTTTTAAAGCTTTTTTCCCCACGTTCCTTCACTTGCATACAGCAATGATTATAAAAAGGGAACCTTGACTATTTCTCAATGAGCAACAGTGTACTGAAAGAAAAAATAAAATGTAATAGAAGTCACAGGAACATATGAATACTCAGTGGTTAAATTGGGAGCATATATGCTTGGAAAAATAAGCACAAAAAGAGGTATCACAAATATCACTTTTAAAAGTGTGGCACAACGTGTGTAACATTTCCGCTTTGTAACACTCATGTCCAATTATCTTTGTTTATGTTAATTTTTTTGTCAGATATTTTAGTATAAAGGAAATATTTTAATAAGACTTTTACAGCTTGATTACAGATGAAGATGGCCAAATTCACAACTGAATTTCAATGAGCAGCAATTTCATTAACTGATAAGTGTACCCAAATAAAGAATGAGGTTTTAACATGCATTAAATTGATTACTATGTACTATTGGGAAACAGCTTTTTAAACAACCACCTAAGGCATAGAAAATTGTGATCCAGATACTGAACACAATAGTAATTGTGGGGTTTTTTCCAATATCAGTTTGCAGAAACAAGATGAGTTCATGTAGTTCCTGAAACATTTTATAAAGAAGGATCTCTATACATTCCTCTTCTGAGGCTTCTCTCCTAATAAAAGGCAAAGAGAACAAAACATCAGAAATTATCTGAAGAGAGTAGTATTTTTTGCTCCATCCCAGTGGAACAAAAGTCCTCTGTAACAGATCTGGAGATTCAGGCACTACAGATTTCACAGTTCCATTCCTCTGAATTTAGTTTTCCTAAATCACTGGGGGCTTTTTACAATCTGTTAGTTTTGTTCCTAATGGAAATGAAACCAAACAAAACCTAAAAAGAAAACCAAGCCAAAAAACCCATCACCGTTTTGCTAATGCATTCTCAATGCATGCTTTTCCCTGTTATCTAGTACTTGGTTCGCATCCAGTTCAAATGTTCCAAGCACCTAAATTCATTATACTCTTAATTCCAACCATTTTAAAATCCAGACTCTGTCTTAACAACCATGACAGACAATGAAATGATAAACAGTCTCAAAATCACGTGATTCTTTAGAGACTTTGAATTTTGTAACTCTGATCTTGGACCATGCTAAAGGTCACATGTTCTGGCCAAAGATTTTAAATTTTGTACCATTATTTTCTCTCTGATTTTCAGATACTTGCAAAAAACCCAAACCTGCTTCTTTTTGTTATTTTAGTCAGGTGACTGACAGTCCCTTAATAATTCTACACACAACCTCTTTGCTGTTAAAGATATGTAGACTTTTACAAAAAACTCAGGTGTTTCTTTAAGTCACACATATTTAACTCAATCTTTTCTCATAAATTATTCCCTTATTCTCCAAGTAACTTTTCACGCAGTTTTCTAAACTCACTCCAATTTCCCTAATAAGCATCAATCTTGAAATGCTGGTAGGTAAGAAGAAACGCAGTCTTATTGGAAATGTCTAACTGGCCACCATGCCCACGTTGGCTTAGGATAACTTGCAAGGGTAACAGTGTCTGTGAAAATGGAATGAAAAAAGCAAATAATCCACTTGATAAATCTGTAACCCCACTGTTAAGACAAACTGGCCTATTACAGGAAAAAAATCTTGTGCATTGTATATACTAAGTAAAAGCTTATGTCAAGTCAATAACTTGTGGGTTTGTAAGTGCTCAAAATTTCAAAGAGTGCTTCTTGTCTAAGATGTAAGCTAGAAAGTGTAGCAATTTATTTCTTCTCATACAAATCTATAATTTTAGAACTAAAGAGAATACCACAGGTCTCACAGTAGGAAACAGCTGCAATTTTACAAAGAACACATAAAAGCAAGACGAAGGACTGAATCTTAGTCATGTATATGTATGGTTCAGAGCACACATACTGCAATTAACAGAAATGCATGAGATTTTATTCAGATGGTGAAAAGTAAGAAATACTGAACTGTTACTTTCAGATACAATTATGTGGTCTATATACAGCCTGGAGTTAAGTATGGAAATTCTTTGTCATGGAGCTACAACTGAAGTATTACAATTCATACTAAAATGCATCCAATTATACTGCCATTTAAGAAAGAGGGAGAAAAAATAAAAGAGAAAGACTAGATTTTAAATTGCGTATAATTTTTTAAGTGAAGAGAACCCATAACTCTATTGTAGGAGCAATCTTATTGTAGTGAATTTATTAATAAAATTAACCCTAAGAAGAAAAGTCTTTAAGTATAGCCACCTACATTGTGTCTCAGGATTTCTTTTACACATATTCAATTGCACTCAGGTCTGTTTCAGACATGATGGTCCGTAGCCTGTCAGAACCCTGCCGTGGTTGGAGGCCTAAGGATTCAACGCGCCCTTTGTTGTATCCATGTGCTCTCCTAAGCACAGTCATCTCTGGGATATACTTGCCTTACGCTGGTGGATTTGCCTCTAATAACCTCAAATAAACTATGCAGTAGCTACACCTTTTGGAGGTACTACTGCCTCTAAAGAGCTCTGTGTTTTACCATCTTTTAGTATTTTTCTTCTACTCCTGATAATAAAGTTACATCACATCCTGTCCGATTAGGAGCTCAAGCTGGTAAAACAATGAAATAGAGAGAGGTTCACTGAGCATCTTCATAAAGGAAACTCTCGTTAACAGGCTCAGGAGAATGATTCTATTCCCTTCTGCCATTTCAGTGTGGTGGCTGCTGGAGAGTCATTTATAGTCCATTAACAAGGGCCAGTGTCTCAGCTGGGGTAAACTGAAGTGAATGAAGCCATATTATATTATAGCTGCTAAGCATCTGTTACTGAATGTTACAGTCAGTTATTTCCAAATGGTGATTTAAGTGCAGAATTTTTCCGTTTTTTCTCTCATCATGCATTTAAGAGCAAACATTCTCAAATGTTTTGAAATTAGGCATAATTTTTTTTAAAGTGACTAATCCCTGATCTGCATTAAGGGATTCAAAATGCAAATGAAAAATCATACTATGACTGATTAAACTAATCCAGCTACTCCAGAGGCATGCATTTCAAATTATATAGTTGTTCCTAATAATCAGAGGAAATGCTAATGTGATCAGTCACAAAAGTGATACAATCAGAGCACCCTGGTACACAGCTACTTTGCTTCCCTTTAGATTTCATCCTTCTCTTGCAAAAAACTTGAAATGACAGTGATCCACTTCCAAACTGCACAAGAGGAGACCTCTCTATGCCGGTATATAATAGATCAGTTATTCCCTGACCTGACCTGTGCTGAGAAAGGTCTTTTCTCTTCCTTGGCTGGAGAAGTAGCTGTCAGAAGGATACATTTAAACAGAAGTTTTACATATTTATATCCCTCTTGACTAGCCCTGAAGCTCATGTATTAATTTCTCCAAGTGTGCATTATGGCTAAACAGTTGATAACTGCAACTTTTATTTCAGATTTGGGAAAGATGGGATTATAGCTTTCAGAAAGATTTGGGATCAAACGCTGTACTGTAGCCCAAAAAAATTGTTAAATCTAGGGGGCAGCTGAAATCATAAAGGACCTTTCTACCCATTTTCCATCTGCTCCTTTTACTACCTGCTGATCATCTCTGAAAAGTACTGATTGGCTTAACCATTTAGAAAACTAAAAGAAATCTCATGTGATTCATCTGAATCAGATAAAGAACAATATGCAGAATTTTAGTAAGTATGCAGCACTTTGCCTGAGCAATAGCCATTTTGTAGAATGCTTTGAAGTAATTTTGAATGCAAGTTACTAATGCCCACAAGATTGAATGCTACCTTTTCCTTTTTCCTTCCTTTTAGCATCTTTAAACAGCCACAATACCTTTTTTTCTCCAGAATTCCCTGCACTGATATGTCTTTTTCTGTTAAAAATTGTAATTTCAGTGAATCTTGGGCTGAAGATGGAACAGCTGAAGTAGCAAATGACATAAAATTGAAGTCTAAATTTGCTGCAAATTTCCTTAAGTTTCGGGATCATGTCTATGAGGTTATGCCCAGCTCTGTGAGGGAATAATTTCTTACAATATTACCAAAATCAGCAAAGATCAGGAGACAGGTGACAATGCTCTTTTATGAAGATGTGAAACATGAAAATCAGCAACTGCAACACTAACAACAAAAAAAGAAACAAAGGCACAGAATAAAGCTTCACAAAATTTGTGTGGGATTTAATGGTTATGCTCCATGGAATGCTAAAACTATATCAGGTAAGTAAATCCTTGTCTGATTATGACCACAGCCTTATAATCGTGGATCAGATGTAATTATGCTGTAATACAGTGTTTTGTTTAGGTATCTATCCTCTAATTCGTGTAGTTCTCTCTTCCTCTTGGACAGATGAAAGAGGTGTGGTGATCAGAAACAAGGAATCATCTTTGTGCTTGTTGTTTATGCCAATAGAGATATTTATTTGTTGGATGATCACCTACAAGCAGTTAATGCACATGTTGGAAAGCTTATTTTGGAGTAATGCATAAAAGCTGCCCTTAAATAAAAAATAAAAATAAATCAAAATAATACTATTGGCAATGCATCAGCTACAGGAGGTAAATAGGGGTCTTTTTCTTTCACTTATGAATGCAGTGGTATAAAATATGCATATGTATTTTCACAAAATAGTAACAATTCTTCCAAAAATGTATGCAAATAAGTATCAGAGAGACACTGCTTTCCTTTTAGAAACAGAACAGAAAACAAACAGTACATCAGAAGATTGCTGTAGTGCAGGTAGAAGAGAGGGAGTAGCAGGTAAATAAAAAGCATTTACGTTTTCAAGGGAAGAGAGATTTTTGTGACAAATCCACTATGAAGATCAGTAACAAGATAATATTAACATTAAAAACTGATTGTAACTTCATGTTTATTACCTGTTGAAATGAACAGAGCTTACTAGGTCTGTCTCATCTCAAGAAAAGACCAATCTACATGGCTTCATATTTGTTTCTTTTGATCTTGAGTATTTTTCATGGCCTTTGTTTGTTTGCAAGGTGCAAGTGCCTTTCAGAAAGTAAAAGAATTGCTCATAAAAAACAATTACCTGATGTACAAATGCCCAAGTGCCCAACTGTTTTGAAAGGTAAATCATTAAATAAAAAGAACTTTTCTTTTTTTTGGCAAGCTAACTAATTATCATGGATCAGCAAGGTAAAATAAGGACTCTGAATGAGAGTAAATATTTACCAGTTGTATCACCTGTGTGTGTTCTGCCCACTGATCGTTCCAGAACAGTTTAAACAAAAGCTTGAGCTGTCTTCACTGACAGCTGATTTCTTTGAACTCGTACACTAGCTTGACCTGATTCCTGTTTTGCCCCAGCACAATCCTGGAATCTGATATTCCTACAGTTTCAATAAACAGGCAGAAGCACACTTCTGCTTCATCGCCTCCCATGGCAAAAAACCCTTTACAAGTCTTTATGAGATCAAAAATATTTTAGCATTCCATCAATGACACAGTTTGTGGGACTGAGTTTAGCTATTTGAAGGCCATATTAAGCAATTTCTTAACTAACTGTAGTTTCTGAGTATTTAGTAATCCATGAAATCTATCAATTTCTTCCACCTGAACTTGTCCAATCTGCCTTTGGAACTATGTAGAGCCATAGACAGTAAATTCTAGAGATTTACTGTCTGTGCTATAAAGAACCCATCACCTTTGGCTCAGAATGCTTTGTTTTGGGCATCCCAATTATCACTGACCATCTAATTCCTATCCATCTTCTTTAGTTTGTTCTCATCTTTTCAGATCTCTATTACATCATCCCGTAGCAATTTTCTTTATAGCTGGAAGGTTCATTTCAAGATGACAAATCACTTTTTAATCTATAAAAATTCTGCCCTACCAGTTCAATTCAGAAAAATAGAAAAGGGAGAGGCAGAGAAGGAAATGGATTTATAACTACTTTTCCATGGAACAAAATTTGGCTTTTGCATTTCTTCCTATTGACATTTTGTTTTGTCAAGGATGATAAGGGGGAAAATGGAAGATCAATGCAGTTCTGTATGTGGACCTACTCATCATTCTAAGTAAATACATATAATTTATTATAATTTGTTAGTCAGTCAATAACTGCTACAAAGTGGAAGGAGTACTTACCATACAACAGCATTTAGCAAAGGCAAGGATTCTGTGTATGAATAAGTACATTTCACCAAAAGTTCCTGTGAAATAACTAACACGAAGGCACTTCTATGTGGTTATTGTGCTAAAATATGCTTAATATTGGCTGACATTAGCACAAAAACGACCACATCTTCTACAAAGGATTTTGTATTGCAGCTCCTGTAAACCACTTGGAGCACTGCATCCAGCTCATGGCTCATAGCAAAAGGAAGTCATGGGCCTGTTGGAACAGGTCCAGAAGAGGGTCAAAAAAAAGTTCAGAGAGATGGAACATCTCTCCTGTGAGGAAAGAGCTGAGAAAATTGGGACCTGGAGAAGAGAAGGCTCCAGGGACACTTTATCATGGTCTTGCAGGACGTGAAAGTGGCCTATAGGAAAGCTGGAGACAGACATTTTAGCATTGCCTGTAACAGTAGGACAAAGGGCAATGGTATTAAACTAAAGGAGAGTAAATTCAGACTAAGTGTAAGGAAGACTTTTTTTTGATGGTGAGGGTTGTAAAACACTGGCACAGGTTGCCCAGAGATGTGGTAGCTGCCCCATCCCTTGAAACATTCAGGGTCAGGTTGGGTGGAGCTCTGAGCAACCTGATTTAGTTGAAGATGTCCCTACTCATTCCAGAAGAGTTGGACTGGATGAGTTTTAAAGGTCCTTTCCAATCCTAAACTATTCCATGATTCTATATAACTTCACGAATGCATAGGGGACGCATGAAACTAAATATGTTATTTCGAGAGGAAGAGGTGTAGCAACAAGAAATACATCACAGTCATCTGAATGTGGTTGCAGTAACATGGAACTGAGGCATACCTTTAAAAACTCCAGAGAAATATCCTCTGTGACTTAACTCTATGTGGCCTGTGAAAAAACTTCACTCCGTTTAGTAGAGGAAATGCTAGAAATTTCCAAGCGATCCAGAAACCTAAACCAAAAGTCTGAAGAAAAAACTAACAGTCATATCAAACAGAAAGTGAGATATTAAAAGAAAAGAGTGTGATTTGGGTCAAAATGCAGGTTTTACATGGTGAAACTAGACACAATCAAAATTATTATAAATGTTTCATAACTCATTGCAATAAAAATATGGTATCTGTGTGATATGAGAAACTTGTATAAAACCTATAGATCCAAGGCATTTACAACATGGAGTAGAAGGATTTACTATGAGAGATGTCCTAAAACTCCTCTATATACCAGTCTTTCTCAGACCCATTTTCCAATTTAAAGAAAAGAAAAGCAGTGTAAAAAAAGCACCTTCTCTTTCAGCCCCCCTATCTATGTCCATGTTGCCTATCATTGTCAGTGAAGACTGAAACCATGTTCTGTTTCTGTGCTCTTTAAAGGAAAACTGCAGCATTTTGGATCACAAAAACTGTTGTGCTGGGAAGTACTTTTTTCTACTAGTCTATGGAAGGAGTATGGTGACCATGATCATACCAAGTATCATGAAAGGGTTTATTTTTTATAAAGGCAACATTAAAGATTCCTTCTATGTTAACTGATAATTTATTTTAGGAGGCAAAGCAGCTAACTTGTTCTTTGCAGTTAGTAGAAAATATCTATTTAATGTTTATCCAGACTTACTTAACAATTGAAGGAGAAAACCAGCAACCTAAGTGAGATTTATCCCACCCTGAGATAAAATACCTGAAACATGGAACTACTGATTGTAAAGACAGCTTAGCGAACAGGCTTGGCTGCAAACATCTACATTATAGATACCTGAGGCAGATTATATGAATTACAGCCTATTACACCAGGTTTTCTATTATAATACAAAAAGTACCACCTACAAATGCTCTTACTCAGTTAATCTTCATAAAATATCTAAAAGTCTCTAACAAGGTGTCTCAGTGCAGCCATCACTCTGTGTAACCTCAGTCTGTAACAGCCTCTCTGATCTGCTTTCACTTACGTTGCTGTTAGGTGGAGTAGTAGATTTTTGCTGGGAAATCATCAAATCCTTGATATCCTGACTCTCATGCTTTTCTTTATTTTTCCTTACCTATGAGGAAGACTTTCAGACTTGAAGAAATTTATTTTCCTTTCAAAAGCATTACTTTAAAAAGGTGCTTTATTCATGCTGATATTGTAAAAGCTCTAATAAAATTGTTTGCTTCTCCTATAATTTTTCAAACTCTACCATCTGATTCTGTTCTCTCCTGATATCCACAGATTTTACAGAGTCCAGTGAGTTTCTCTGATACAATTCCCACTGGCAGCCTAATGAACCATTTCTGCTAATAATACACATGAATTGGATGTAAGCCTTCCATCTCACGCTGAGATTTTTTTGCAGCAGTTTGAAATTTTCTCTATTCTAGTCAAAAAACTCTTGTTTTTCTTTTTCTGCTGATTGCAGTTGCTATCACAGATATCAGTTTGGTTTTTTTTAATTCTGCTTAAGTAAGGTGATGTACTATTCCTTCAAGCTGTTTTTAGTGGTTTTGAAATTGTCCTTTTTGTTTGACGGACAGAAATTTACAGTATATGCTTTTGATTTTTAGCCTTAATCTTCAATTCTGCAGCTTCTTTTGTAAAGGCTTATCAGAAGTTGAGAACTGTAAAACCGAGTGTCTCCAGTTAAACAGTGAGCACATTCAGCATGGCAAGCTGTCAATTATTCTCTGCTCTTTGTATAAAGGGCTCCAGTAAAACCATTTCTTCTGAATGCAGTCAAGTCTCTTCATGTGTGCAGAGTGTGATTACAGAGGCTGGTGTCCAGCACTGCTGCCTGTTCAGCCGGAGTCCTGCAGCCATCCACAAAGATCCAGAAATAGCCAGGTTAGAAGGGATGGCAGACTGAAGTGCCTGGAAATTCATTGCTGTAGCACATGGTAGAGAGCACCCAGCAATGCAAGAATGTAGAAAATTCAAAGACACTTTCTCTCATTCAATGATCACTCCAGAGAACACAGGTGTCCTCTTTTGAAGAGTGTATTCTTGATTAGGTGTGCTGCTATTCTTCAAGTGTCTCTCCCCATCTGACAATACCTATTAAAGCATTTTCACTCTTTTTCTTGTATGTTTTGCCACACTTCAATATTCACTAGACAGCACTAATGAAAGGACACAAAATAATGTAAAAGAGGTTTTGCAAGGGAAAAGATTTTGCATTATTTTGTTATTAGTGCATTATGAGTATTGAAACATGACAGGAGATTATGAATACAAAAAAGGTATTAGTAACATTTTTCTATGCTAAAAGCTTCAGAGAGGATGTGGGGACAAAGGAGACAGAAGCAGCAAGTGGAGACAGAGTTTTCAACTGACCTGAGATAACCTGAAGGGAACCAATTGAAGTGCTGGTAGCTACTCCCTCAAACAGGTTTTTGAAGGCATCCTAAGATAGATGTGTTAAAACTGCAAGTTGTAAGGCTGTCCTAACTTTCTACATGCCAAACCTACATAAAATTGTCACTCTGCTCAGGAAATACAGAGACTACTTTCTTCCTTCTTGTAGGTTTCTGAGGGTGCAGGGTATTTTAAAACTTAATTTTTCTCTAAATTGAAAGCAGAACTCAGCTGATAAGGAAAATCAAACAGAAGCCAGAAGAACACATAGAGTTCTGCATTCTTGGGACATTCAGACAAAATTATACAGCACAAACAAGGAGAGAGCTGTCACTTTCCACACATTGCAACATTTCAGTTCAGATCACCTGCATGAGACAGTGTCATTAACAAATTATCAGCTGTGGTTTACAGCCAGGGGTTTTACTGGCACATACAGTTAGCACATTGCATTTCTACTGTTTCAGGTTTTTTCTGAGAACTATCCAAAACTAACAAGAATGAAAACCAGCAGATCTCCGCTGCTGTCTCATACAGACTCCTCTGTGCAAGGTCTCACTGTAATTCATGCTTATGAAAAAAAGACAGCTCTACCAATCGGTAAGACAAATACAGTTGAACATTCTTTATTTCATTTTTGCCCTAATTTAGATAGGCAATGCTTCCTTAAAATTCTGCTGATTGTGGATACTCTGGACTGATAACCCCACTCAAGAGAGTGATAAAACCGTTTTTCCATCAGTGTTACCATGTTACACAAGCTGCAACAATCCTGGAGCTTTTTACATTTAGAAATCGAGCAGTGACAGGAATGCTACCGATTTCCACTACAGACCTTCAAAAGAATTTAATACCACGAAATCCAGTCTCACTTTGCCAATTTTTAAACATAGCATATACTTTTACCTTTGAGTTTTAAGCAACCTTTAGAAATGTTTCAAAGAGATAAGGTTCAATGACTCATTAGAGGGTGCATACTAATATGTATCCTCACGAAAGCTCTCTCAAGGTTTGTCCAGACCCAGCATGTACAGGAGCAGAGAATTCACTGCAGTTCACTGGTACCCAGTGATCAATCAGGCCAATTAGAACACGCTGATCTAGCAGGATTCTGAACAGGGAGATATCCCATAATCAGGGTATGCTGTGCAGTCCAGAGGTGTTCTCGTTGTCACACAGAAATGCTAAATGAGGCGGTTCAATGAGACACCACACAAAGGTTTGATTCTCAGAAACACAATTTCCTCAAGACAGCATTGTTCTCCTCAAAATTACAATTTCCAGAGCTCCCTGACTAACCTTTTGACTAATCTGTAGACAGAGACATACATATAAAACTACATGCATAATTCTGTTTTCTACATTTGAACAGAATTTAGCTTCAATTTCCATGCTTGCGTTGAATTTGTTTCTATAAGCTTACTGAAGTAAATTTGCACATTAATCTACCAGACTTAGTAAACAACAGGTAATATTACCATATTAAATGTTAGTCCTTCATATTCAGTAAATGGAGAAAAAAACAAGTATGTCCCAAGAAAATGCTTCTCAAGGTGATAAACATTCCATTGGAAACACAGGGCATCCTTCTGTACCTTGGAAAAGGATATTTGTTGTTCAACACAGTTATGCATGTAGCTAATCTGTGTGCCACTATTACTGAATATGGATTTCATCTCAGATTAATGCCCTCCTATAACATATCAAGCTTGCTTGTAAGATCTTCTTAAAATGAGATTGGAAGTATTTCACTAAAGGCAAAGCAAAGGCTGTATTTTCTTTCTGTATCTCTATCCTATTTAGTACAGTGTGTCCCAAATCTGATTACTTTCTTCGAGTGCTGGTAAAAAATCAACAAAAATCCCAAAAACCTCTGGGTGTTTAGGATGCATAAACATAACTCATTTTCTTTAGAATGCATGAGAAAAAAATGAATCTCAGTTTGTGTCATTTCATAAAAGGAATTAGAATGGCTTTCTTCAGAATAAGTGGAAGTGTGTTACTATTGTCTTATCATCAATGTACAATCTCAGGTTAGTGCCTTGTTGGTGGGGGGGGGCGTTCAGTTTTTGGAGATTTTTTTTTCTTAAATAATGTTTCAGTCTGCAGAAATTTCAAATCATAATAAGGCCCTAACATGCAATAGGCTTTTTTTTTCCATTTTAGCCTTTTTGAACTCAATCTTTCTTCTATTTATGTTTACAATTCAAATATCTACTAAAAATGAACTTAGAGAAATAAACTCACTTTAGTAGCATTTACTATTTGATTGTTAGTGTTGCTACTATATATATTTAGTTTTAAAATTGACACTAAATGTACTGTTTATTGCCTTTTAATAACTACATGGTATGTCCTTAAAGCAAGAAGGGAGGCCAGGAAAACACAAGACTTCACATCAAACTGTGAAAAATATTTTTCTAGCTACTGCAGCTTGGCAGTCTCCACAGGCAGTTCTAATAGACTGGAAATTGCCCTGGGCTCTACTGTTAAATTCTGTTGTTGATGAGCTTTTGTATTGCTTCATTCTTAAGCAGCCTTTTACTTAGATTAGTCACTTCTCTTTCCTCAACAGAGCTATTACAGTTAAAATGAACAAAAGGTGATTTTCCAATAATTATATCAGTTTTTTTCTCTTTAAATTATAGCTGTCTTCTCCATGTGTGTGTGAAAACAGGAACTGAAACAAACAAACAAAATTTACTTCACTTGAAGAAATAATGGATTATGCCTTGCTAAGACCTACGTGTAAATATGGCAGCAAGACTCCAGTTTATACAGACACACTAAATTCTGTTAAAACGTGACAGTCGTATTAAAGGCACTGGCATGCATTACATAATAGACTATTCCCCACTACTTCTGAGACGTGTTCCTGACACCCCAAAACACTAGTCA
Organism: Callaeas wilsoni; assembly: GCA_013398955.1. Classification (NCBI taxonomy): domain Eukaryota; kingdom Metazoa; phylum Chordata; class Aves; order Passeriformes; family Callaeidae; genus Callaeas; species Callaeas wilsoni. The sequence goes on from VWPU01002936.1 coordinate 28,522, forward strand.
CTGAACTCTTCTAAAGGCTGGCCAAGTAAAGTAGAAAATACATTTAAAGATTGTCAAATGAAATACCGAGAAAACAGTTCTAGGATTCTGCTAGTATACATATAAAAATATAGGTTTTTCTGTAGAATTGTAATGGTTCCCAAAATGTTAATATTTAGACACTGAGAGAGCAGGTCCTTTCATCCCCCAGTAGGTTCTGTAAGTATTTGGGTGCAGAAAGGTAGGAAAATATTAATGAAAATACTGTATTATAGAAGTTAAAGTGCATGTTTATGGTTATTTAAAAATAATTGGTAGTAATCTGACTTAACTACCTTGCATTTTGCCTTTTTTAAAGGTTATCTCGTTGTCTTTCAGCTACAATTTAGATCCTTTCAGCAGTTGTAGAGATTATCAGATCTGGCAAGCACTTGAAACAACTTCTATGAAAGACAGGATGTACTTTGAGGTTTCAGTCCGTTTTCTGATAAAAGTACCAAAATGAATTATGGCATATAATTACCATGAAGGCTATCACAGCAATACTAAATGATTCCTCTCACTAGTGCCAGTGTGCTACAACTAGAACGTGCCTTCCTCCTCTTGTTTTTGTGTGTCTGGTACAATACAGCTAGAGATACCTGACACAGCTGTAAAATCAGACAAATGCACAGTGGAACACAATCAGTACAAAGAACATAAGAAAAGTACTGCTTTTTAGTTTTTTAGCCACCATCCAAATGCTAAAACTGCTGGGAAACCTATATGCAGCTACTGAAAGTGGAGGGGCACAGCAGCTACTCTGCATGGCAGGAGCACTGCCTCAAAATTCAGAACTAATTGAAATTAATGTAGTTGAGTAAGAAATTTGAGCACTGTAATTATCTGGAACTTCAAATCAAATTCCAAATCAATGTTGCATATAATGCCACAGTTTAATGACACTAAGAGGTGTGACGTGTTACTTTACTGGTCATACCTCATGTATAGTATTTTTCTTAAACTGTGTTAATTATGTAGGATTGAAATTACACAGCCAAGCTGCTTAAATACAGAAATTGTTTAATCAAAGTGAAATTCACTGCTGATAGCTCAAAATTCAATTATTGCTTCCAGATGCCAATATTTGCCCAGCTTCCTTTACAGTAGGAATCCATGGATTACCAGCCAAGCCCCATCAGCTGCACAGACAGTGTTAGTCATGCTCTGAGCAGCTACCAAGAGAGTTCACAGGAGGACCAGGTTTAGCAAAGGCTCTCTAGGGTTTCTCCTTTATTTGCAGGACATTTGTTCAACCAAACTGGCACACACAGACCAGCAAAGCCTCCAACTATCCTCCCTTCATGCAGCTGTGCAGCCTTTAAACTCCATGCAAACAGAACCATTATTACATTTCTTCTCCTGACTTTTGCTTATCCTCCCTCAGGGCTACTCAGACCCTTTTCAAGTTTTGAGCCTGAGCAGACAGCTGAAAGAGGATCAGGGAGGCCTCTTCCACTGAAAAGCTGAAATCTTCTGACATTTAGTACTTCAACCCAAAACACGGCTTCTCCCAGTGGGGTTGGCTGGCAAACACTGCTCGGTGCAGCTGGCTCCAGGAAACAGCCAGTGGTTCATTTGCTCACTTAGCAGCCCCATTTCCAGCCTGGTACAGACACCCTCACAGCAAATTTGTGTTGCTGGATCCTGAGCAGCAGGTGGTGTGCAAGGAATAGAGATTTTTATTTTCTTTTTTATTTAAGATTTAATCTTTTCTAATTTTGTCTCTGAACTATAATAAGGCTGTGGAGGTAGTCTTTTTAGGTGTCCAATGTACCTTGTAAATCTCAAAAGCCAGAAATATTGTTTTAACGCAGATACGGAGGAGAAGTCCAACTTCAAGAAAATTAACATTCCTCAATTAAAAATCAAAGCCCCAAAGATGTGAACATAAATGCTCCTGCTGCCCGTACACAGACTGAAGAGACCAGACTGCACACAGATAATATGTAAAATATTACTGATGGGACTTGTCATTTATGGGCTTGAGTCCCACTCACACAGAGATGGATTTCCCTACCAATTTTTGTAACAACAGCCAGACCAGTTCTTCACCTTAGTTTACGTGTGTCTAGAATTTGACAAATAGCACAGACCAGATTTATTTAATTCCATCCCCAAATATCCAGAATGCAGAGTCCTTTGCTTTCCCATGGATGATCATTCTCCACATTTCAGATTCTAAGCAATTCCTGTGGGCAGATTCTCAACAGCTAAATCTGAGGCAATGTCTCACAAGAAAACACTGACACAGCCACTCTGAACATCCAAGCCTCTCCCACTGTTCAGTGTTCTTTTGTTTTCCTCTGCTTACAATCAAAATGGACAACTTCACCTGTTCCATATTCCCAGTAATACAAAGCTGGCTAGCCACGAGCCGTTAAAAAACCTGCTCCAATTAATTTTTAAGGCAGGTTTGTTGCCTTATCCCTGATTCCCTCAAGATCCTAGATATGTAAGAGTCAGCTACTGTTTGAGCACTGTGTTTGTAATCATTATTGTAATACAGAGGGGCTGGAACAGTGTGAAGCCTTTTCTTTTACAAGCAAACAAACACCCATTCCTTTATGTGTTAGAGAGTCTTTCATTCACTAACCTCACTTGACCCGAATAATTGGCATAAAAATTACACATCTCTGTGTTTAGCTCCATTTGAATAAATGTGAGCAATGTCAGTGTTAATTAAGTGTAGATCAAGAGCTATCGTTCCGCTATTCAAAATGTAAATTCCCTCCAAAAGAGCTGTAAATAAGCAGTTACTGCTTTACACTGCACAAAATTGTGACTGGGCAGACCTTGAGAACCACAGAGCCAATGTCAAAGGGCCTCTGACAAATTGGTTGGGCTGAGGATGGAAATAGATTTGTAGATTCAGATATGGTGATTTTTTTCCTTATTAATAGTCATTTCTTAGCAAATTAATTTCTGAGAGGCATCTAATGCAGCCCCCAAATCCTGTCTTGATTCTATTTTTTCACAAGTGTCCAGATTTTCAAAATTGCTCACACCTATGTTCATGTATTTACAACTGGAAAGGACTGAGAAGAAAATCCCTCAGTTCCAGCTTTAACATTTAAATGAAGCTAAACTTTCACAACTCATCAGCTGCCATTGTGATAGTCAATGCCAGTTTTTAAGAGTTCAGAATACAATTTGTCTGAGGGTTATTTTTTTTTTGAAAAAAAAAAAAGAAACTCTATTCTTAGCCCTGTATCCTGCTGAAGTGCTAGAAGCTTCCAAACAGACTGAAATTGTCTCGCTTTTTGCTTTTGCAAGTTACACTAAAATCTACAGGGCTCTGTACAACCTTAAGCAGCGTAAAAGCTCTGCCATGTAAGATAAAAGTAGAAAATTGAGGAATAGGATAAGAATGACATTTTCTAGCTCTTCCCCCAGTATGACTATCTAAATTCATCCCAAGTTCGTGGGAGATACACAGTGACCGAATGCCAGTGCAGAAATTATGTGCAACAGCTCACAAGATGCTTCACTTCAATGCAAAGAAGGATAATATCCAGACAGACAGACAAACCCCTGGATTTTAGTGTCATTGTAAATGAGTGAGAGAAGGAAATTACTCCAGGTTTGAAGTGAATACTGGTTTCTAATTACAAACATAGCTGTTGTATAAATAATATTTAATATTTAAACATCAAATCCCTTTTTTTTCCTACATAAAATAGTTATAAATCTTAAACTATGTTAGAGATGCTTGCTGGGCATCTCTAGCTTTTTTTCCATTTTTTAGTTTCACAGACTTTAGAGTGCTTCCCAGCTGCATCAGGTCTGTTCCCACTGAGATTCTGAGCTGAAGATTCCACAAGACTTATTTTGGTGTTTGCAATCAAATTGCATTTAAGGTACTTCAGCAGAAAATATTATGTAAATTGCAGTAGCATTTAACTGAGTCATAGTAATTGTAGAGTCATTGCTATGGAATTATGCCATGCATGATCAGAAAGTCTCTCTCCTCTGCTCACCAAATACCCAGACCCTGCTCCTTTTCCAGAGCTGGATATTTTTCAGCCACTGGGTGCTGCTCTCGTTAGAGGAAACAGAACAGAACCATGAGAAAGAAAACTCAGTGATCATTTCATGACAGGAATGTGTAGTTCCACTACTCTCTATCTAATCAGCTTTCTCCTTTGTAAAACAGCTTTTAAAAAACTTTACCCCAGGTTTAGCACGGAGGTTGTTTCCACTGGTTTCTTTTAGTCTGGGCTGTGACAGATCTTCCTTGAGCCGCTAAGAATGATAACAGGAAACTTGATTGTGCTCTAACACTTTCTTGCTTTCTTAAATTGCAACATGTAATACTAGGCTAAAAATCTTTATATTGAATTTACACATATTAAAGGACTCAGCAGTTTTTTATATTTTCACCCCCAAAAATTTGCTTGATCAGCATTTTCATAGATGATATAACTTTATTTTTAAAAAAAATAAGTAGTGTAAAGTAGTTTTGTATCTCCTACCAGTTTCAATTTTTATGTCAATTCAGTGGAAGTCTTGTAATGTCATTCCAGCTTTTTCATTTTCTCATCACAAAATCTTCCCTGCTAGAATTCAGTGTACATAGAAAGAATTGTTTCCTTGCTAAATCAGAAGACTTAAGGAATGTACAGAAAAATGACAGATTTAATAATTGGCAGAGAGCATCAGTAATGCAACATTTGGTTCTGGGATAAAACCACTGTATAATGAAAAATAAAACAGAGAAATGTCTCTTATTGTTTTCGTGATATGGCCAAATAAAATGAATTCTCTCTTTTGAAGAAGAATCTTCACACACTTGTCCCACACAAAAAGTACAGCATAAAGCCAGATAAGCTTTTTTCCCCATATGCAGTTATCAGTCAGTATTCACATCTCAAAAATCAACCTCCAAGCTTGTCATTGAGAAGAAAATCACCTGTCTCAATAATCATTTCAGAAAAAGCATTTACCTCTCTTTAAAGAAAAAAATAAATATACTTTCTAGAGTAAAACATATAAAATAAACCTAGGACTCTGTCCTGGACCCAAAATACACTATTTCTGCCTTTTAGGAACACAAATAATATTATACCTCTCTGTGAGACTTCTCTTGTTTATAGACAAAACTAAGTTCTACCATTACAGTTTTAAATTTCTGGTCATAACAAATCTGAGCCACAAATGGGGCTGCATCAGTGCAAACATATATGTATACATATCTGCAGAGATCCCTATAATAACATGTACACCTACAAATAGGTAGATCTCCTGTACCAGAAGAGACACATCAGGTATATGAACTAAGAAGTGAATTTGAATTTCACAGCCTCTACATTGGAAAAAAAGTGTTCCTCGGGGCTCAGACTACATCTTGCTATATATACATTTTGTGTAGAAAAACAAACCAAAAAAACACTATAAAAAGAGGAAATTCCTATTACTATTTGGTTACTAGCACTCTGAATTCAGATCATAATCCAAAATTATCTGCAGCCTGTTCTATCTCCTCTAAATCTACTCTTCATTTGAGCAAAGTGGAAGAACTTATTTCTAGGCTGAGGTGACACTGTATGACAGGACTTCACAGTAGCAAGAGGATTGTTCCTGCCCAAGGAACTACAGTCTAAACAGCAGAGAAAAGGATAAGATGAAATAAACCACAGAGTTAAAGTAACTGGCCAAAAATCACCTTACATCTTAGCAATCAAACTCTTTTTGCAATTTATTATTTCAGTGTTTTTCTACTGCCTATTGCCCCACCTTGCATTTTCCCAGGAGTTAAACATCCAGGTATTTTTTGCTGATTATGTAGCTATACCTGCACTGTAATATTCTAGGATAACGGAGTTGGAAATACAGTAACTTTTTCCACTGCCACTCAATGTAAAACTGTCCTATGGTTTGTTGGCTCCAGAAGAGTTTGTGCATGTCACCAGGGAAAGCCTGAGTTTGGGGTTTAGGAGCAGAAAATGTCAGATTGCAGCCAGCCAAGCATGAGGAGTAAGTAGAAATAACAGTAAGAGGAGGAGCAGTAAATGAGGACAGTGTAATTCATTGCGCATGGAAACCACATTCAGCGTGTCCTTGTTACTCCATAGAAGCAAAGGGAGGACACAGGACACAAATCCAGGACACAGCAAGGAGTTTTCAGATACACTGTTTCCAGATTTTTGTCTCATTTCAAGTTGCTAAAATGAATTAACATTTGGTAACGCCCGAGCAGCTCTTTGATATACAACAGAAGTAAAACATGTCTCTGTAATTCACTTTTGATTGATGTTGCTGAGCCTATGGGAATAGGAACCATACAGCTGTGGTTGCAGACAGCTTTATTACTTTATTTATCCCTGTTCATTATGCTGAAGTGACAGAGAGAAAACAGGAAAGAGCTGTTTGGGATTCCTTTAAGTGTGTCCTTTCCTAATCTCTACATCCCCCCCTGCAAAGGACTCCTCAGAGGGGTCTGCCCTGATCTCATATCCATACAGTAATAAACCTGTTTAAGAGCATGGTAATAAAATAAATGAGCATGTCAAAGCTCTGTTGGGAAAAAGCCTCATTCTTCTCCTGGCTGCTTCACCAAATACAGAACGATGTGGAGTCTGAGTTCTAATCCCATCACCTCCTTGGGGCTTTTGTTTGTTTGTTTGCTTTAAATATACCAGAACTCAAGAAGAGTGGCCTCTCTTACATCTCTCATACTCTACCCTCAAGCCCTTGGAGCTGTCTTATTTGAAGGAAGTTCATTCTACACTGAATCTCTGAAAGAACCTTTTGCTGCTTCCAGGATCCTCTGTAAAGTAACAAAAGGTCACAAAAAGCTGAAAACCAGAGCTTTTGTTTTGACTGGCCTCATGCATTTTACTGACTTCATTAGTGCCCACAGTCGAATTGGTGTGTATTTCCCAGCCACCAGTTACTGTCACCCGAGCTTTATGAGCTGGATTGGAATACATGGTCTGATTTGATTGTAGGGGTTGTTGTTGTTGCTTTTGAGTGCAAAGAACATGATGAAAAAATTTGAAGCAACAAGGAGCTGATTTAGTAACTAATCTTGGGTTCTTCAAAGGCTCATTAACAAATAAGGCCTACAAACATCACTGGAAGTGATCTGTAGCTGCTGATGTCAACTTGCAACTCAAGATTTTCACCTCACTTATCCACGTTTTCACCTCACCTATTCACATTTTTCAACTTATTCCTATGATGAACACACACACAAAAAAAGCCTGGAAGAGCACAGGCAAAAGAGACAAAAGAAGACTTTTTTTTAAAACAGTGATAGCATTCATAGACATGAGTGAAGTAATTTCATTTAAATCTAGGTGGCTCAGATTATCAAAATAAATGTTACAAGCCATTATAAAGCCTTCCTAAATAGTAATTTAACAAATTAATATTTGTATATCTAAGATCCATAAATCCTACAATTTCAGAATTTTCTTTACTCTCTGCTCTTTTGTGCAAATTACAAGAACTAAGAAACATTTAGAGCATTAAGCTTTCATTTTGTATCCCGTAAATGTAGTATTAGTTCTTCAGTCGCACTGTGTCTGTAACAGTCCATGAAACATAAAAAGGTGCTTTTTATGTTTCTTGTGCTTTACTGGTGAAAGAAAAGGTCAGGCAAAGAGGAAGAGAGGGGTTTTACACTTCTTTCTTGCAGAGTACACAAGCACACCAACAACACACGATCTCATGATTATTTCCCATAGGTAAAAGCACTGGAAGATGCAGATTGTCAGCAGCTGAGCTCTGTTTAAGCAGCTGGTACCTCTACAAATGCCTTACTTGGGGTGGTGAGGGTGTGGACATGAGAATCTCTGTGCCCTGCACATTAATACCAGATGAATTTATTATGACCACTTTATGTCAGTGAAAACAGTGCATTCCAAATGAATTAGTGCTGCCCTGGATAACTCAAAATGTCCTGTCAACCCCAATGCTGTTCATTTCAGATGGGAAGGGCCAAAACTTCTGCACTCCAGAACGCTGTTTTTAATTCAAGTTAAATTATATACTCAGACTTTCTTGTCAAAATGATTCCTTCCTTTTAAACTACTTTGACCTCCATAAAGTCCGTGCACATCTCAGGAAGCTGACTAGCTGGAGGCAGCAGTAAGAGCATCGTTTGGAAAATGTAAAAAGGCAAGTAATTTAAAGAAGCTGTTTCGCCTAATCTCCCATTCTCTGTTGAAAAGATCCAATAAGTTACAGCCTGAGATTAGTTTCAAGTGAAGTGTCCCACATCACCGTTGCCAGTGGAATTGCTTGGTTACTTTTCTTAATCACACAAAGAAAATTCAAATCCCCCCAGACTTTCCTCACAGTCATCCTGAACCACAGAAAAATCATTTACCCAACACACAGCTCATTATGCTTTTGGAGATAACTTAAAAATCTCTTTTTAAAATTCTACATAATGTTGAAAACATCACATTAAAATACTACCGGAGAATTCTATTTCCAAAACCAATTTACTTTGATGTTAGGAATAGTTAAGCTAAATCGTGAGCTTTCCAATGTGTTCCCAGATCTCTTGTCCTCACTGTGTTTGCCAAGCCATATTGCGGTGGAAGCCTGTGTGTGTGACTATTTGGAAGGTACAGCTCTGCTTAGTGGTAGGATCTACAGCAGAATCCAGTTTGGGATAAATCAAACTACACAGTGCTTCATTGTTAAACCAGCCGTGCAAAGTAATGAGACATCACGGTCCATCTCATAGCCTGAGACAGGCAAAGAGTAAAGAGAGAATCACAGAACTGTTAAGGTTGGAAAAGACCTCCAGGATCACTGAGTCCAGCTGTTAACCCAGCACCACCATGTTCACCGCTAAACCAAATGCCCAAATGCCACATCCACACATATTTTGGACATTTCCAAGGGATTCAGCCACTCCACTGGGCAGCCTGCTCCATTCTACAGACAAGTAGAGAGAGCAGCTAGGTGACATGTTCAAAGTATCAGGCAGAAGCATGCTCCAAGATGAATCTTTGAATGTCTGTATTTCTATTTTTTCCTGATGTTCCTTTATAGCTTAGAAATATAGTATCACTGAAAATATCTTCAAAACACTTTATTGATCATGTATGTATGTGTTTCCTGCTCGATTTAACATTGCAACAGGCTAAGTATTATAGTAAAGGAATAAAGCATGATTTTCCAGGATTATTTATGTAGACTGTCCCAGCCCAGCACAAGGAAATTCACACTTGGTGTAATGGTACAATTAATGATCCCTCTAAAAGTCCCCTACAAGTGCATCTGGACTAACCTGCAGCTATAGAAATTTCTGATACCTGCAACAGCCAGCTACTACTATCACTGTCTACTGCTCAAAATCTGCATCCTTCAGTAGCTGGAATGATAGGTGCTACCAGAATCCAGGATTTGTAGAACAAAAAAAAAAGGGTGGCCTAGCTCTTTCTTCAATGCAAGTCCCAAATTAGACTCATAAAAGTAACTACCTGACAGAAATAGTCTCCTAAAATACATCATAAGTACTCACTGGCTTTAATTTGCATCAAATTGCCATTTACATACTTCATACACTACTTGAACAGCTTTCTTTGGTCTTTGGGGAACACAAACCCAAGAGGTAAAAACAACACAGCCCACAACAGGGCCATTCATTGGAAACATTTCTGAAATACATCAGAGAAATGAGAAAAACACAAGTCCAGATTTTGCCTTGGAGTGTGTGCACAAACTTCCTATAAAGCCATTAAAAGTTAGATGCAAGCAAGCAGAAACAACTAAGAGAAATTATAATTAAGAATTCATATTCCCTTTTATATGACTGAAGCATCATCTTAATTGGCAGAATCCCAGAGCTCGTACCCAGGGAACACCAGTCACTGTCACTGGTGCAGTGTCCTCTTATCCAGAGTCATTGCATAAGACAGAGCAAATTACAAACACCAAAACAACAACAACGCTCTTTCAACCAGCCTTTGCACATGTCCACAGGCATTCTGGAGAGTGAAGGAAAAAATCTGGGATCGAGTTTCTTGTATTTAGATATATTTTATTATCCGGAGGGGCCTTCTGTGGCTCTAAAAGAAGAGAGCCTGGAGTAGACTGTACCCATTTCATCTCCACCGCCTTATCTGCCAGTTCCTGTGCCAGAAATTTCTGTCTTCCTCCTCTGTCCCTGTCTTGTTCCCCAGCAAGGAGCCCTGCAGCCCCAGTGTAGCAATACAAAAATACAAGGCACAGAAAAGTCAGTGGTCTGTGCTCTGAAAACTGTACAGTCTTTTCTTCTCAGGTCATAGAAAAAGGCTGGACAATTTATACAATGTGAAGAACTGGTCAGATTAGGAACATGGAGAGCTACTTGGTGGAGAAAGGATTCTAAAAACCTTTAAAACATGGCCCTCTGCCATTAGTTTTCACTTTTAGATGTTGTAGAGGGTAGGTGGGGGAGAAATGAGGGACAACCCACTAGCTACTACTTGTGTGAACCTGAAAGCTGTAAAGGGCAAAACTGAATCCAAATTTGTTTGCTAAACAAATGCCTGATTGGATTTTGTAGTTATTTGCAGAAAAAAGTTGACACATCTGCATACGTGTATTTCACCACATTGGCTGATAAATAACTATTTCTTCAGTTCTGTGTTCAGAAAGAAGAATGACAGATGAACTCTGAATATAAGATGTGGTCCCCACATGGAGAAAAGAGGGGGAAAGGATGAATCACAATCATGAAATAGGATCCTACAGTGACAGTCAAAGAGTTTTTACCTGTGTTCTTGAAAAGGAGAGGCATGAAAGCAGCGAAACCATTAACAATTACTTCTACCTACCCTCTGCAAAGCCAGTATAAATGAAAAGTTAACAGGGAGGCACACGTAACTTGATTTAAAATGCAGTTCCAGGAAACAGACTTTTGTAAAAAAAAATAGCTTTTTAGAAATACTGAAGATAATAAGAGCTGTAGGTGGATTCACAATATTACATTCAATCATATTTCTGAAAAGCTTAAGATGAATTATAAAAAGTTATCTTAAACACCAAAGCTCTTTCAAAGCAAAAAGAATGAAAATGTTAATTTTTCAGGGAACTTCTCAAAGTAGATCACTAACAATGGATGAGAGTGTTAACACCTGAAGAATTTGTTCATGATCTGGATTTTTCCATTTTTCATTAGAATTATTAAAAAGTCATTGATAAAGAAGTTAATTTCTTTAGTATCATTCCCAACTCCTATACTTCAAAATTGCCTCTCTTGCAGGACACCACTTGGCAATAAAATTGAATATTCAACAGTACGTTGTACATGAGGAGGACTGGAGTTCACCATCTAGATCTTAATAAACAATGGAAACATCCCATAATTTACATTTATCACCCACCAGCCAGTCACTTCTGGAAAATACATGACAAGTTTTACTGATTGTATCAATAAAAACAGCCATTCCCAGCTTTCAATCATGCAAAACTGACATCTCTAAATTCCGTGTAGGAATTAAGGTAGCAAGGTCAGAATTGGAAAACACATTTTACTTATGGAAATAATATGTTCTGCTCTAAAATACAAGAGTGATCTAAAATTCAAAAGGACCATTACAGAGTTCTTTTTCCTGAAGTACTTAAGAGCAGCAAGGAAATTGCATAAAATTTCTTATCTTTTTATTGAAATGTTTGATATCAAACATCAAAATCAGTAAGAGATCTCAACTCAAAATTTGTTTCATCCCTTGTATTTTTGCCTGCAGTGCTCTTCATTTCTCATTCGTCTTTCCTTTCTTTGCATCTCCTGGTGTTTTTAAGCATCTACTGTTTATTCTGTATACTCTTCACGCATTCCTCATGTTATGTCCTTCATCTTGCTTCAGTTCATCTTCCCCCCCATGATAGATACACCTCCTGTGTGGTGCCCAGTGTGGCAACACTGCTGCTGACCACAACAGAAATTATATTTGGGCCCAAATATATGATGCACATATCTCTTGTGGCAGATAAAGAAAAAATATAGTGCATATGTCTTAATACAGGCAGTCAAAATATAAAAAAAAAAATCCATATGGTTCTTTAACAGTAGAAAGGAGAATGTTTCTTACACTTTAAGCAATGTAAGTTGAGGATAATTTAATCCCTTTTAGACTTTAATAACTTAGATTTCTAAAAGTCCAAAGTATATTCATGCATCTTTTGAAGAGGAGGATTTTACTGTAAAGCATCTGGGTTTGACTATTAGACATATTTAAAACTAGAATTCTGTGAATGAATCATTTATCTCCAAGATTTTTACTCTCTCTTGAGATTTCTGCCTTTGACAGCTACACACTTTGCCTTTATGAAAAACAGTGCATTAAAAAAAAATTGCAAATTCAGAAGCTCTCGCTCTCAGGCAGTGCTTCACATGTACATTTACTTCGATTTTATATATTCTTAAAAATGAATATTATTAGAAGCTTTGGTATTTTTCTTTCCTTCATGATGGGACTGATCATGTCCTTGTCCACAGCAGGGGGGCTGGAATTAGGTGATCTTTAAAGGTCCCTTCCAACCCAAACCATCCTATGATTAAGTAAACCAAACAAGAATACTTGATTAAATATGACATGGCAGGACAGATCTAATATTTTTTCAAGTGTAAAACTAATATTTAGTGTGGTAATACAAATCCTAAGTAAGATATCAAGATAAATAAGATCCTAAGAAATTATCTTACAGTTTCACTTGTCTAAGTACATTTCAATTCCTAATGAAATCCTACTACCTGGTGAATTCCTTTTGCAGCTGTTCTCAAGCTGGACAACAGAATAACAGATGAACACACAAAATGCTGAAGTCTCAAAAGCTGTGATTTTCCCATAAGAATAGCTGAGGTCAAATAAAAACTCTGAGTGTGCATTAATTACTTTGCAATAAAGCAAATACTAGTCAGAGAAAATTGTACATTTCAAAAGCAACTAAAAATGCAAAACTAGCATATACTTTATCAGCCACTGGCAATAGTTTTAATGTAGCCAACAATGGAAATTTATGGAACATCTATTGCACTTGATTTTACCTTATAGACTACACAATTTCCATCAATTTAGATTGCAGATAAATTCTGAGGATGAGATTTTTCAAAATGTGATGTGCCATTTTAAGAACCAACCATAAATAACACCTATTTGAATAAACCACTGCAATTACATGACAATATTCTGCCAATTTTGCAGTCACTATAATTTTAAATGCAAAGAACAAGTTAGAATTAAAAAAAAAAAAGCTATGAACAAACAAAAAAGGCTTCACCCAATTCATGCTTCTCTTCCTGCTCAGGGAACAACAGCCCTATGAAAGTCAAGTCAATCACATATAAATCAGAACAAAATTGAAAGCAAATAATGAAATTTTATGTGGCAGTTAAAAACATGTATTGCCTTTGTAATAGTGAACCGTTTCAGATAGAAGGCATGGAAGCAGGAGAAGGTCAAAGCGCAAAGGGCTGTCAATAGCTCCAGCATGTATGGGCTGACAACAAAACTGTAAATATTTACGAATTCACAAGACAATTAATTATTTGCAAGACAGCAGAAGTACCCAAGTCTATGGATATTCAAGTCCTGCTCTCCTACAGTGAGAGCAGATCAGAGTAAGAGAACAGAATGTAGCACCTTCACCCAGGTGCTGCACCAGCCAGAAATGGTGCTTCCAGTTTAGCCAAGTCCTAAGCCCCAGCTCAGCAAGGCTTCATCTAAAACTCAGGGCCAGCATCTTCTTAAGCATGGCTGCATAGCTGCAGTTTGCATCTGGATAGCCTGAAGGTCAGACAGAGCAACCAGCATCTGCCTTCAAATATCACGTACACGCACACTTTGATTAACATAACTCATCAGGGGTAGGTCTGCAGTCAAACTTGAATAACTGATAGCCAAAGGCCAGCCTTAACTCTAGTCCGGCCTAGGACAAATTCCCCTAGAGTCTTAATAATAGTCAGGCCTGTTACTATTGAATGTTTTATATTATAGTGTTTGTCTTCGTGGGAAAACAGCTATTGCAGAAACAGACTAAATTAGATAAAAGATATAAGTTCAAAAAAAGGTTACCTACAAAGTGTTTGCTCTTCCAATTAGCAATCCCCCTCCCACACACACCGATTTCTTAGCAGTTTGCTGTAGGCTGGAATGGGACATGCTTGATTCATTATCGTGGGACTTAAAAATTAGGTTTGTATTCGATAACTCTTAAAAGAGTACGAGAGAAGGAAACAGAGTCTAACAGACGAACTAAGCAGGAATACACATCCTTTATTCTGGCATAAGAAATCACGTCTACAATTTATCATGAAAAAATCCATTAAGAATACCCCACAGCTAGAAAAAAACTCAAGCTGGTGCTAGCTTTTGATTACAGAGGAATAGAGCAGCTGTTCATAGAAGGAAAAAGAACTACTTTGCTATTCTGTTCTTTTTCATGTTGCCAATAATATAGCTGCATTTTCACCTTCATATTGGTAAATTTCAAAGCCAACAAGCAGGTCAGTAATTACACTTTTTTTATTTAACAGAAAAGCTTACTGAGATTCTGCCCAGTCACCTCAAACTCTCTTTTGTTCTTGTTCCAATATACTTGATCCATTCAAACGGCACATTTTCATCTCCAAAGCACACAGAGAACACTTCAAATTGTGTCTTTGAGCAAACAAACCAAACAAGGTATCTATACTTGTTTCTTTCTTGCCCTTCCTTCCTAAAACCGTAGGAATTGTCTTAAGAAGAAAAACAAAAGCATGTATCTTCTCTTCCCAAACCAGCCTCTTTCCTCAATTTAATTATTTTCATTTCTTTATTTCTCAATATTATGAAGTCTGATTTTCCCGAATCCAAGAATTAGCAATGGCTGGAGGTTTGGCAGGGAGCACTCAACAGAAAAGCACTTCCAGATGTTAATAAAGACTATAGTTGGGGTCTCCACAGATGTTCTTGTTATAAATTCCTACCTTTTTCCAGAGAACTCACCTCTTCTAGTGAGTGCTATACTGCTCTCCATGCTCACATACACTCTCAGATTTGCCGTGTGCCACATCCCCTGATTGTCCTGTTAGTTTCACCTCTTGTCTTCACAAATTTCTACCTTCTTCCATCCACACTGGCTTAGCCAGAATATTTTTGGAGATAGCTTACTTCACTGTCATTCAATTCTTTTCAGTATGCAGACCCCTAAGTATTTACTGACAGACAGCTGGGTCCTAGCAAGTGAAACAAAGACTGAGAAGAATATGTTTTGTCACATTTTGAAACAGAGCACGGACACCCCTTCTTCTGTGGTCTCTAAACACATCCTGAAATCTCCTAGCTCTTAAAGAGCAGGAGCAGTAAAAAGGCTTGCTCCTGGCTTGGTCAGCAGTTTGCTGGGTTACTTTTTTAACCTTTTTCTCCTTTGGCTTCTTCCCTACAAAATGCAGAGGCAGTACTGCACTCACAGCTCACATGGCTGTTATTAAAATGAAGCTCGAAATGCTCTGTGCCTTTTAGATTAAAGGTGCTAATGGGAAGAGAAGTGCAATCATCATCTCAAGCCTGGCCTGTTGCACTTAAGCTGTTCATCCTTTGCTTTGATTACACAAAGCTTTATCAATGAAGTTTCTATCTGGCTGTAGCACCAGTAAGAGAGCAGCGGCACACACAGAGAAGCACACTGCACATCAAGTGTCTGATTTTTAAAATGCATGTCCAATTTTCACAAGCCAAAGCCTTCCCATGAACTACTTCATACAGCTGCCTGAATAACGCATACAAATGAGACAGGACTGCAAGTCTAACAATTTTAAAATCAGGTGTTATATGAGAACATATAAAACCTTCCCATCTTAGATTGCATTGCTGTCAAACCTCAGATTTAGTTACTCTCAATATAACAATATGAATGTACCCATTTGAAAATCTGAAACTGGAAATTTTTCTCTAATCATCAAACGATCAATAAGAACAGGCTCCTTCTCTTGATTTGATTGTTCCCTCTCTGTGTGTCACGTTCTTGCCATGACTGAATTCCAGGACACGTTCTCTGGCATGCAGCCCCTTCTTGTCTGCATTCAATTTCAACCCACTCATAGCCAGATTATTTCAGATGATTATCATAGAATGGTTTCGGTTGGAAAGAACCTTAAAAATCATCTAAATCCAATTCCCCTGCCAGGAGCAGGGACACTTTAAACAATTTATCTCAAAACTCCAGTACTGATCACTTATTGGGGCTGTAATAGTCAATTTCTTATTTTGTGAATAATAATCCCTTGTCATGAAACGATGTAGCCTGTCCCACAAAAAGACTGGATTCTCTACCTTTGTTTTCCCATATCACTCATTCCTTCTTTGTAATTCTGGAGATCTGTGATATTCTACAAAACTTTCCTTACAATGGGTACATGGGAGAAACACTTTATATTCCTAGGTCTGACCTGACTTTTTGGGAGACTTACAGTCATTCATTTATTTTAATTACTCCAACTTATTCACATAAAATAAAAAAGAATGTAATATGCTTAAGTATTTATGCATGTCAGAATCTGTTACCGCTCTTGTACTTTCTATCTGTAGGTCTCTAAAAAGACAACCTATTAGATCAAAACTTTATAACTTTTTTTCCCTTTTCTTTTTTTTATTCTTTTTTTTTTTTTTAAGGAAACTTTATTTCCGTTACTGCTTTTTTCTAACATAAAATTTAAGGACAGTTACTGATCCTACACCAGTGTGGCATCTTTTTTTCTCTACAGATATAAATGACCACCAATTGAGACAGTATCCTAAAACAAGATATATGACCAGCCCAAATGTAACTGGCATGCAATTATGATGATTGTCTGACCTTCTGTGAATTGCCCTGAAAACCCACCCTATGATGCTTTTACAAACTGATCTCATGCTTGTCAGTCAGCTGCATCAGTCACAGCCAAAATGTGAGTCTTTAATCAGTGCAGTCCTGTAGTCAGTGAGAGAAATGAGCTCATACTCTGTGACAGATTATCAGTAGACTTTCATATGAAAGATTAATGAAAAAATGTAAAAATAGAATAAGCAGTTGCCAAAACTGAAAAGGAATATGGAGATGATCTTAAGTGGCCAAAACCAAAACTTCAGTATAGGAGGCCAAAATATCAGGATTACATGGCTTAACATTAAACGGTGATGATCTTCCAATCTTCATCTAGTCATTAATCTGCTGACATTAATATATCAACCTATACAATCTACAGACATTAATCTACATCATCCAGAGAAAAGTCATACGCTCCCAAAACAAAGGTAAAGAGTTACTTTTATGTGCAAGAAGAACTTCCATGCTTACAGTTGCAGAACTGCCCTCTAAATGTAGGTAACATAACAGTCAATACGTAATTGCTTAAGATTATCAAGGCTAACTAAAAATCAGCAGCTCTGGATTTACTTGAGTTAAACAGTGGCTGCATATTGCAACATTCAGAACACGTATTTGGTGGGGCCTGAGTTTTGATTTGCTTTTTTAAATATAAAACATACAAAGCTTCTCCCTAACTATTCTTCCATGTAAAACCTGCATTTCCCACAGGCAGAGTATGCTTTAGCATTTCATTAGATGGACAACATTGAACTTACTTAAAAATAGGCAAGCAGTGTCATAGCTCATTTGCTCTGATGCAATTGTGAGAAGATAGAGCCTGTATGCCCAACCACAGGGAACATTTGGCATAAAACACACAGCAGGAACAATGTTTTTTATTTAACTAAGCACAATGGTTTTGCGGGGAAGGCAGGGGGGAGGTTCATGCTGTAGGCAAATGGCAACCTACACCCTTTTTGTTTCTTGCATTGAAGCCCTGGCTGAAAGTCAGGAGATGTGGCACTTAGTGAGATTTAGGAATTCTCATGGAGTCAGTCATGCAGTACATGCTTGGTTTTCACTCGCAAAAAACATCCTACATGAGATAGTATTAACTTAAACCAACCCCAGCAGTGCTGAGAATTGTGCTATTTCAAGTGCCTCAACAAATCTCTAGAGGAGCAATACTCACAAAACAGTAGCAGAGTAACATGGCAAACATTTAAATTTGAAAGGCTTTTGAGTCACATCTCTAATGGCATGCATAGTATTTTTCCCTCCTGTTTTTCATACCACTCTTCGTTGTTTTCATTATCATATTATGTTGTGCAGAACTGACACCATCATGCAACAAAATCTTGTATCTGAAGGGTCCTTGCCCCCTAAAAGTTTCACATATACAATTAGAGAATGCACACAAGTGAAATTCTCCAGTAAGAAACATTTCAGTAAACCAGGTTTAATGAGAAACTTTCCTTCACTGCCATCACAGCAGGTTCCCTTGAAGTATCTCAACTTCTTTGAACCTTTAATAGAACCACGACAGACTTCTGCCAGAGCTCCGACAACTTTGTCCTGGAACCGGATTATTTGGGGAGATGCAGAATCCACCTTCTGTGGGAAGACACAGACAGAAGACCTTGGCCACTCATCACCTCCAAGATCACTAGAGCTCCTGAACTAGAAATAATAACATCTAATAATAATAATGATGATGATGTCATGAATCAAACAGTGTGTTTTCCAGGGTTACAAGTCTTCTCTTCTGGACCATGAGCAGAATCACTTCCTAAAACATCACAGGAAATCTCTCTCTAGAGCAGTATCTGGGGGGTTTTTTTGTTAGCTTGTAAGGTAATTAAGTGTGGGGAAAACCCTGATCTAAATCATATCCAATTACACCTGTGTCTTCTATATATTAGACACTTGCTGTGTATCCCATGATAGGAATGCTGGTCTGCAATTTCTGCTATTCTAGAAATGTCAAAAAACCATTTTGTTACCTAGAAACACACTAACCAACCTGTAATTTGCTGCATTACTTATCTGAATGCTTATCTTTTATTTTCGTGTTTCGTGCTCATTGGGACAATCACATCTCTAAACAGTCTATGAAAATCCACACATAAAATGGATGATCCTATATATAAGGATATATAAAATAAGCATAATAAGGATTCAGATAAACTAATGATATCTTTTGCACTGTGTCATGGTGCAGAAATATTGTACAATAAGCTGTCATCAAACTCCTTAGTGCAGCTGGCTTTCAGACTCATGAAATACCTTTGCACTGTCTCAGACACTTGTTTTTAAACTGATCAATGTATGGGTTAGCTCCTTGGTTCTGAAATGAGCATAAAGTGTTTGTTCAGAGGGGAATAACAGTCAGTGGGGAATGTTCAGAGAGGAAGTATTACAGGAGCTTAGTAAACAGATATGAAAGTACAGCTTGAGGTAAGACTTTAGACAGCCACAGCAATAATAATGCTGTAAAAGGAAGCAAAACATGATTTAGAGATACTGTGAGCATAGATTTTAGAGCAAAGAAAATACAGACAAAAATGGAAGGAAGCCTTATGAAATGCAGAAATGCTGGGAACCCCAGAGGTCACACATTATAAGAGAGCCATGGGAACTGTGTGAATGGCAGGAGGAAACGAGTGAGCAGTGATGACAGCTGTGAGTCAGTAATGCCTTTAGCCACAAGGGTAATGCAGGCTCACGCAGGGAAGGCATTTTTAATCAATAGCGCCGAGATCTTGGAAACAGCTATCTGATCCTAGGCCAGCAAAACGGAAACATTTACAAGGTTCTCAAAAAAAGCAGAAGGCCTGTTTTTCAGTCAAAAACCTAAAATATACATTTTCTGAAACACAGATTCTCTTTACTCCCCTGTAATGCCCAAGAATTTTCCTGCCTTCCAAAAATTTATGGATGAAACCTTGAAAGATCATACAAAGCATTGGGAAAATTTGTATTGATTATCAATCAGCAAGAACTGAAGAGCATATGCTTTTATTCCACTCTTTACACATGCACGTGTAAAGATATATCCCTAGCTAGTGTCTGGCTTCTGCAACTCCAAACAGTTGTTCTCTGAAAGTCAATAAATTCATGGTGGGACATTAAAACTATGAAGACTGTAGCCTTCATAATTCTTTTAACAAAATATTCCTGGTGGATTATTTCTCAGCCCTGTCTTGTTAAGCAAGAATGGAGAGTACTTTATCAAACCCACATTTATGTATTCATTGTCTTCTCTTGTTCTTTCAAAGCTTGTTTTGTACCTAATCTGCATTTAGGTATCCCTGTATACATATGGCTTTTATAAATCATGCAAATCTGAGACAGCACCAAGATCTTCCTTTGCCTAAATGATCCAGTAAGTGGGGGCAAAAAACCCCCACAACCAAAAGATTTACCAAAAGACAAACAGACAAAACAAAGTTTTGAAGCAATAACATGTTTTAATAATTATTTAAGTGCTTTGCTTCAATTTTTTCATTAGTGGTAGAGAGAAGTTACAAAATAAAACACAATTATCTCAGGAGTGAAGGAAAAAATCCAACGTCTTCCCCTGGACATTCCAAATCAGTACAAATCTGTTTTATTAGAATCTTTCACGTCAGAGGGGACCTTAGTATGGGATCTAAGTCCAATGTCTTTCTTGAAACAGGAGAAGCATTGAATTCTGACTAGGTTGCTTAGACCTGTGTGTAAACAGGTCAGAAAAGTTCCCAAGACAGAGATTCCACAACCTTTTGGGGCAAGGTGTTCCCACTTCCCCTGGTCTGCAACCTTCCCAATATCCACAGCTTGGCAGATCTAACAAAGAACAGCCGTGCAATGACCTCTGCCAGTTCTCTCAGCTCACTCAAACACATCCCTTTTGGTTCTAGAGACACACATAGGTCAGGGTTTCTCAAGAAATCGCTGTTGAGTCCCTGAAATGTAACTACATTTATCAAGAAAAAGTAGTCCTGGGTGACACAGTGACCCTATGGAGCAAAGAATGAGATTAAGAATTAATTTTCTCTCACTAAAATAAAAAACCATATTGGGCAGAGGGAGAAACATTTTAGCCCCTTTGTAGCTAACAAAACATCATCCAATCAACAGGCTGTCAAAACAAATGACATCAGCTATTTCAGCAAGGCAGAAACTTACACATCTATCTGTAAATTCAAGACTATATGCATTTATAAAGCATCTTTTGGCTGGTATTTCTAGCACTAAGTGTTGATTTTGAAGATCAAGTTTGTTCTTAATAAATAGTATTATTTGGAGATAGTACTTAAAGCCCACAATTGCAGGTGAAACATCTACTTTAACTATAGCTGAAATAACAGTAAAGAAAGGATAGCCCTAAGAATTGTACTAAGTTCAGTATTTAATAGCACATGAAATAGCAGAAAGTAGATACTGAGAAGCGCTGATAGTGATGATGATGATCCACATAAGTTATGGCAGGTTTATATCAACATAATTGCAGACAAATGCAACTATCAAATGAGAGTCAATTGATTTCAGTATCCCTTCAAACATTATCAGTCTAATAAAGCTGGATCCATCCTCAGTGTCCAAAGTGTTTAAAAGATCCCTTATATTCTGAGGTTCCTTTTGTGCAGCAGGATCTTCTATTTTGTCTACTGGAAGAACAAAACCAGTATCCATATCCACTTACTTGGATACATTCATTTCAGAGAGCAACCGCCCATGAAAAGCTTCATTTATCACTTTTACCAAAACAAAGATAGGATTAAACAAAGAAAGTTTAGGCTTTACACCTCTGGTTTGAGTATTACTAGATGTTCTTATATATATTAAAAAAAATTTACTAATTCTCTAAATGACATTATTTTGCCTGTCCTACCTTCTCATGGTCTGTCTTGTTATTGTAACCTCTCCAAAGCACTGCAAAATGAAGGCTTTCACAAAAGCCATGCTAAAGGTACAGCTGATACCAGACTCCAGGATGGAGAGGTGAAGAGAACTCCCCAGAGTGCATCTTACACTGAATCACTTTGCTTTTGTAACACCATCCAGAAAGGAAATTGTAAATGGTGTAAGAAGGAGATGGAATGCATAGGCCTAAATTTTGATGAATAGGGTTAGACTTGTCCTCATACAATTTTAGTACAAAGTTTCAGTACAGGAAGAACCCAAGACAAGAGGTTATTGATCTTGTTATTAGCATGTATCACTAAAGCCGAGGTGCCTCCGTGTGTTAAATTTTTAATGCAGTTAGTTTTACTATAAACTATATCCGGCAGTAGGCAAGCAACCTCTCTTTGTGGCAGTCATGGACTATTTTGTTTTGTTGATCTAAAAATAGTTGAAACTATTTATTACAGTTTTCAGACAATAAATTGCATCCACGTATTACATGTACAGATTCACTTTTCTGAAGGCAGTGTGAAGTTAATGTCAACAGCCAGAGATCCTGACTGAATTCCTACAGCTATTCCACTATTTCATATCTGCTGCAATACAAAAATAACCCATCCAGAACCACAAGTTGCTATTTGTCTTTCAGCTATAACTTAAAATAGTGCCTTTAAATTAAAGCTGACGCACAAGCAAAAAACCCGCAGAGAAACAAAGCCCCAAAACATTAACATTGGGAGTGAAGGCATCAACAGCACCATCAAGACCTGATGAAATAAAGACGTTTGTAGATCTGCTGGCAAAGTAAAAAGTACTATTAAAATCTTACCAAACCACATACCTCAGAGAGGTAACATGTATGCAGACACATCTTACAAAATACTATTTTATAGTGAATATTTTCTCTTATCTTTGACTTTTACTCTTAACTGCTTCCTTAAAAAAAAATCATCCAAAAAATGTAAATAACATGCAGGACAAATGTTAGATTTTATTTTTTCATGTTATAACTGCCTCCAAGACCAGTAATTGGCATGTGACCCACAGTATCAAATGCTGTAAAAGCATGTAGCAAGATGTATCCCCTTTATAAATTTGCTTACTAGTCCACATATTATGGAATAGTAAGCAATATACTTACTAGTAAGAGATATAATAAGGGAAAGAAAAAAAGAAAAGACTGTAACATAAGCTAAAGAGGTAGAAGGTCTCCAACTGCCATGTTAGTGCTGCAGGTTACTGCTAACTTAATATGCTGATGTGCTTCATATTTCCAATGGAGCTCTGATGAGAGGATGGTGAAATGGAAAGAAAACACAAGACAATTATTTGATAGACAAAAAAAGTTTCACCATGAACAAAGAATTAAACCATCTGCTAAATTGCCACTTGAGATGCAGTTCTGATTTTCCCACTCTTCCCCTTCCAAAGTGTTCTGAGGTGACTGCATAGCCTGCAGCACTTCTGCAGGGAAGACTGAAACCTGCTGCCCAACCTCTGACCACAGTAACAACTTTGCACACACAGACAGGGGCACGTCTCAAAGTCAGTGACGGACTCCAGTCAGGCACCAGGGGCATTTGTGTAAAAGAATACCAGACTGTACAAATAAGGCAAAACTGAGGGCTACAAAAACCATGCCTGCCACCTCTTTGGCTTTGAAAAGCTTCCTCTTTTGGTACCCAAAAAGAACATTTAAAGCAGCTAACTTTTTATTTGTTTTAATGGCTATTCACCTTTTTTCATCTTTCTCCTCACGTTTCCTCTCTTTCAGCAGGTCCATCACGCCAATATGTGTAAGTGTCCTCAGGAGGCATTTTCAATGGGAAAGCCAAGCAATTACACATTAAAGGGAAGAGATCTAAGAGTATTACAAGTACAAACAAAGCAAAAGAGCACTCTCAAGTGATGAAGCTAAACCAAATAAATTTCTGGGGTTTACCACATTCACTTACATGCACATTAACTCATCTCCAATGTCACTTTGGTTTTTTCAGGAGATTCCTAGAGCCTGACCTACAAGACAATATGGAAAAAATTAAGCTCTCTTGGGCCTTTAAGAAATCAAACATTGGTATCTGATGTAAAGAATGAATCTCTAAATAGCAAGCACTACAGTAAAGCTACAATAAAACAATTCAGAATGTAAGAAGTCTTACAAATGGCATGAAGATAATTTTGACATGTAATCCAACATAGCATAAAACTAAATTAGATCTGTGGGACTTGGAAATTATAGTTCCATATGGCTGCCGTTACACTGAACCACAAGAGATTACTACCAAGTTTGTCAAGCTACTTAAAATAAAAATTTATTTTCTAAACAAGTAGGTTATAATAATTCTTTAGAAAAGTGAAGAGCCTAGTAAAGAAGTTGAAATTGAATGTTTAACATTTGCTGCGTTACTAAGAATATATGACTGACATTTTTATAAGTCAATATCATTAAAAGATTATGTAGAAACTGATAAAAACATTGGAATAACATAAAATGGGTGTTGTGCATCAGCATTGCATAAACAGTGACAAAGGAGCAAAAGATGCTAAAATTAGCCTGCAAACACATTCACATGTTCTGCCTACCAACAAACTGTGGTCACCTGTTCCCTCAGAAAAGCATTCTATGTTCAAGCATGTGATGATTTTTCCACAACAGGAATTACTATCAGATCTTTTGGTAATAAAAACATTTAACACTACATTTCCTTGATCAGTAAACAGGCCTTAAAAATCCCAATAGCAACAAAAGGGGGGATGATTTCAGAGTGCCTGTGTTGCCCAGCTCTTAAGGGAGAGAAGAAGAGACCCAAGCAGATACTTCTGACAGCACTGACACGCAGAAAAGATTGCAGGCAACTGCTTTTCTCTAGAAGATGCAAGTAGATGACAGGGCTATAAAGTCTGCTGTGAGAACAGCAGATGGAAAACTGTTATATTTTTTAAAGTGCATTCGAGAGTATGTGTTAAATGGAAGCAGCAGGTCACCAACAAGATGTGCAAACAAAACCCAGCCAAGTGATTCGGTCTGACCTAGAAAGTGAAAATTCACAGTCAATTTGTCACATTTGAGTGCCATGTGCTGAATCAGCAGTAGGATTTCCTACTTCCTATCTTTCCTTTCTTTCCTCCTCTAAACAGACCATGTTCTAGCTGGTTTTACTGTCTAAATGACCATGTATTTCCACCAGCAAACCTTATCCATTTGATCCATCCAGCCACCTCAAGCAATTTATCAACAGTAACTTTGCTTTTTCTTCTTTTTAAATTTCCTTTTTTACAAGATTTAAGCATATTAAAAAATGCTTTATATGCCCAGTCTCATCCAAGCATTTTAAAAATGCAGCTACACAAACTCTGTAAAGGAGGTGCCAGAAGTTAATTGCCTTGGCTTCCCATGTTGCCAAACAAAAGTGGCATTACATGACACATTTTCTCTCAACGGTTACGCTATCATCTTGCTTTTTTAACTACAGGCTGAAGTAACAGGAATAGCATAATGTGGTCTAAAATACGCACAGCTAAACAGACAGCTACAAAGTGCCACCTTGATGATTTACTACAGCATTTTCAGACATTTGGGTGTATTTATACAAAGAGTAACTAAAAATTCACCTGTATCAAGCCAACAGCTTGAAAAACACATGGAAGACATGAGTAAGCAATTGTAAGATGCAACTTCTCAGCACTGAGGAACACAGTCCTCCAGTGCAGACAACCTGATCACGCATTCAGAAGAGCAGTCATAATTATGTCAAGAAAAACAAGGGAGAGTCCTATAAATTATTCACCATCAGCTATTTTCCCAGCCAGCCCTTGTGTTTCACACCTCTTTCCTTTCACCAGAGGGAGCTGATATGCAGCTCTGGGACCATCTGTACAGCCAAAGAGAGGTTTTAAGATGCTTTCAGGTCTAATATTCAGTAAAAGAGGAAAATACTCTCACGACACTATTTTGGCTCTTCATTTGGCTTGCCAATCTCCCCAGACTCCTGCAGCATTCATGGAAAAAGACGATCATCTTGACAGGAAGCCTGAATCAGGTTCTTAATCATCATTCAGATCCTGTCTGTCTTCTACGCTGCCTATAAAGCAAGTCTGTGAAACCCACCTGGCTAACTTAAAAACAAACAGCTGGACAGCAGAAGGACTTTCCAAAATGTCCACCCAAGATACATAAAAAGCAACCACCACTTCAAGTGATAGCATTTAATTATGGACAGAGAAAGATGGTGCATGAAGATCTGCTCAGGTGCTCTTCAAAACACAGCAGGAATACTGAAGAACAAAGCAACTGAAGATACAGGCATGTGGTGATGAATCTGTTCTAGTGTTACAAATCTAGACACATCCTGAACACCTTGCATTTGGTGTCCCAATAAGATGGGAAATTAAAAGCAGCATAGCACTGCAATAATGAAGTAATGCTTCATAATTTATGTATAGCTATGGAAATGCAACTGTACTAATTGAAATAATATTATTTCTGTTATAATTAATTAATCCACCAATCTACAGCATATTTAGTCCTGATTTCACAGTCTCTGTTAAATGCTCCTCCAGCAGGAAAAGATCTCACTGTCATGGTAATTGACCTTTGGAAAAAAACACCCAAGAAACCAAACCAAAGCAAAACCAATCTGAACTATACCACACATATCACAAAGTAAAACCTTGCTAAGACAGTGCTAAATTGCTGGGACACCTTTTATACATGAGAAAAAGAGGGGAAAAACAAGTGAGGAAGTTTGGTTAACCAGAACATATTCTTTTTTAACTATTCAGAGTAGCAAAACACAAAATTCGTAGACTGAATAAATACTTCAGAAGTTTCTGATAAGAAATATAACTCATGGAAACATAAAGTACAAATGTAAGTCCTAAGCTATATTTTAAATTCTCAAGTTCTTTTAATCACACGTGGCAAGAATGGAGGTGGTTGAGTAGTGATTGGTTCATTTATTTTTCCTGTAAGATGTTCTTTACATTCAAAAGTCTTGCTGCAGGGCAAGGAACCAAACTGACACGGGATGACACCAATTGCCCATGTGACAGAGCAGACACACACCAAATTTCAGAGATCATTATGTGCTGGATGCTGATTACTTGCCTGCTGAGCCTGATGTCACTTAACTGTTGCATTATGTACTCTGATCAGGAAAAGTGTTGGCAATTTGTTGAATTACTTTTTATTGAGAAACTGTCAAGACTGGTGTTCAGAACTATAAATTCTGCTTGCTTCTGAACTATTATTTCTGTTCCCAACCCAAGAACAATGACTAACACACAAGAGTCATAAAATGCAATAGGCAAGAATCAGATTTATTTCCTTTTCATAATTATTTTTAAAAAGCCAAGCCCTGGATGCCAGAAACTATTCTCCCTGGACTAATTGTACTTTTTTTTTTTTTTTTAAATTTCAAAGCAAATGTTCAATTAATGTCTCAGACTAGACAATATTTCCCCTGTTACTCTCCAGGCTCCTTGTCACATAGATGGCAGCTTATTTTCTTTGGTACAAACCCAACTCTGAATGCTCAACTTGATATGCTTCATCTGCTCTGTCTCCTCTGTTAAATCCTGTGGGTACAGCAGGGGGAAGATCACTGGGTAAAGGGGTGTAGGACAATATTTGTATGACAGTTCTAATATTCTCTCACTAACAGTCCTTTGGTGCAGTGCTAAGTGCCTTTCCTGAACAGAGCAACATTTAAAGTACAATAAACATTGCCCTGAGACAGGCTCTAGAGTAGTCATTGAAATATTACGTTTAATAGCTCTTGCAATTGGATACAAACATATCCTTAACATCTCACTTAACTAGCTTCTTGGAAACCTCTAATTCCATCGTGAAAGTTAGAAAAATAGAGTCTGTGACATGGAGAGGAGCTTAAAGAAAAGATGATATTAATCTGTCCAATCAGTAGCTGAATGACTTCAAATGCTCACTATGACTTGATAGACAAAGAGTGTCAACAATATCATGTAGATTCTTTTTGTTTCCTTTTTGTTTCTGTTTATTCCATTTATATTGAACCTTAACTGCTATTTAGCTACTTAAAGGAGTTCTAGTGGAGTTAAATGCCCTGACACAATTCACTTAGAAATATACTGATAGTAAGCATCTATTTTATTCAAGAAATTAAACTCTGTTTCATTGATTCTTGTGTCAGCAATGGTGTGGCCAGCAGGACCAGGGCAGTGATTGTCCCCCTGTGCCGGGTATTGGTGAGGCCACACCTCAAACACTGGGTTCATTTTTGGCCCCTCACTGCAGAAGACATTGGGGGGACTGGAGCATGACCAGAGAAGGGCAACAAACCTGGGGAAGGAGCTGGAGCAAAATCTGAGGAGCAGCTAAGGGAGCTGGTGCTGTTTAGTCTGGAGAAAAGGAGGCTCAGGAGGACCTTATTGCTCTCTAAAACTCCCTGACAGGAGTTTTTGGTGATATGGGGGTTGGCCTCTTCTCCCAGGTAACAAGCAACAGGACAAGAGGAAATGGCCTCAACTGGAAC
This sequence comes from Callaeas wilsoni, assembly GCA_013398955.1. Taxonomy (NCBI): domain Eukaryota; kingdom Metazoa; phylum Chordata; class Aves; order Passeriformes; family Callaeidae; genus Callaeas; species Callaeas wilsoni. Next base: position 56,715 of record VWPU01002936.1, read on the forward strand.
AGGCTGCCCAGGGGATTGGGTAATAGGGAAAAATTATTCACTGAAAGGTTTGTCAAGCACTGGAACAGGCTGCCCAGGGAAGTGGTGGAATCACCATCCCCAGAGGTACTTAACAGACATAATTGTGGCACTCAGAGACATGGTTTAGTTGTGGCCTTGGCACTGCTGGGTTAAATGATTCTGTGATTCTGTATCTCATGAGGCTGCAGTGATCATACAATGACAGAATACTGAAACATCAGAGAGAAATAATAATAGAAATGACAAAGTAGTTACTCTGCCTAAAAGGAAGTAATCAGTTTTGAAGCTCTTTCAAATTTGTCTTTTTGAATTTATAGAGAATGCATTTTATTATATACAAGTGTTTCAAAAATTACCTAATATGGAGAGAACAAATTATTCTTCAGTGAGATAAGTGTTAAATGATAAACTACTCCAGTGCTGACACAACATAAATATGCAGTATCCATCAATCCATAAATCTGAAAAGAGATAATGTAAAAGCTGTGAATAAGAACTTTAGGAATAGTTGGTTTATGTCTCCAGTGATTAATATTGCCATGTATTACATGAAAATAAACATGTCTATCTCCATGGAAACACAATGCAATGCAAGTTGCAAGTCTGCTTGTAGAATATCAACTGAGAAATTTTCACTGAAATGAACAGGAATACTTACATGACAGACTCAAAAGAATGTTGGTAAGGGTATTTTTTCTATAATTCTGTTCAAATCAATCTTTGAAGGGAAGGGACGACCAAAGCTGATGCTACCAAAAATATCAAGATTCTTTACCTTCTCTTCAGCTACCAAATCAGTTAATTATCAATAGTTCATCATGAATATTAATACTCAGTTACGGAACATTGTTATCAACCTATTAGCCATAGAAAGAAAAATATTTAACTTGCTCTGAAAATTCATACTTGTATTAATTTTTCCCCCCCCTCCTTCTTTCCTCCTCTCTGGTTCCCCTGCATTGCTTGAACAAGATCCTCCACTGTAACTAAAAAGACAATATAGAGTGGGAGAGAAATAAGTAAACTTTTCCTAGTTTTGTCATCTTCTGATTCTGAGTCACGCTGTTTGTCCCTAGTAGCTAGAGCCTTTAAGCAGGGTCAGCATGCCTGCTCAAATCATTGCTCAGGATGACGGGTGACAGGTACTGTGAACGAGGCAGCGGATGTTGTACATCTCCACTTTATCAAGGTCTGACAGACTCCTTCTCTCCAATTAGAGACATGCCAGCTGGGTAAGTGGACAGCAACCTGTATTGAAAATTGTCTGGTCTGAGTGTCAGGCACAAAGGCCAGCTGGCAGCCAGTCACAAACAGCAACAGATCCCCAGGGATCTGTTGAACATCTTCATTAACAGCCTGGATGACTGTACAGAAGGCATTCTCAGCAAGTGTGTGGGTGAGCACAAACAAGGGTCAGTACCCTGGAGTGCAGGGCTGCCTCTGAGGGCAGCCTGGGGAGGATGTAAAAATGTGGTGCCAAGAACCTTAAGGTTCAACAAAATCAAGTGCAATTTTTCATAACACCATGGAATATTTTGGGTTGAAAGGGACCTTAAAGACCCAATTTTGTTGTTGGTTGTAGTTCCAACCACCTGCCATGGGCAGGGACACCTTCCACTAGACCAGATTGCTCAAAGATCATCCAACATGACCTTGAACACTTCCAAGGACAGGGCATCCTCAACTTCACTGGACAATGTGCCCCAGTGCCTCACTGCCCTCACAGTGAAGAATGGCCCATGTGGAACGCAGTAAAGCCATGAACAGTACAGCTGAGGACTGAGCAGGAAGCAGCTCTGCAGAAGAAAGCTGGGCGTCCTGGTGGATGCAAAGGCGAACAAGAGTGAGGAGCACACCCTTGCAGAAGAAAACAAGCCTCCTGCACCCAGGCTGAGGGCAGCTGGCAGGTTCAGGGAAGGTTTTCCCTCCCTCTCTATTTGGTACTTGTGAGCCTGAATCTGGAGTTCTGTGTCCAGCTCTGGGCTTTGCAGGACCAGACATACCGAAGTGTGTTCAGTGGAGGGTCACTCTGATGGTCACAGACACAAGCACCTGTTAGGAGGATGCAAAGAAGACAGAGACTCTTCTTGGAGGTGCACAGCAACAGTAAGACAAGAGGTGCAAAGCAACTGACAAGTTGGAAGAGTGGAAATTCCTTTTTTACAATTTTTTAAAAATAATTCATGTCAAATACCAGGACAGTCACACCGAGAGTTTATGAAATCTCCATCCTTGAAGGTGTTCAAAACTGAGCAAAAACTTTTTTCTAAGCAGCCTGATCTAACTCAATCTGCTTTGAGCAAGGGGTTAGAACAGATGGGGAACTCTGGAGGCCTCTTCTAACTTAAAATGTTACCCATCCAGACTTCTGTACAAAGATTCGTATCTCGTAATTGATTCTACGCACATTGGAACCCTTCACAGTGTCCCAGCCCATAAGTATCACTTCTGGCTGCTTTCCTCAAGTACCTTGTGATTTCAGATTATGCTTTTTATCCAGTTCTGAGGGAGAAGTCAATTGGAACACAGGCATTAAACTCTTCCAAGGACTCCCAGGTCTCTAACTTCCAACCAGGGTAATTCCCAAATGAAACACAGACCCTACAGCCTGAAATGAATACTACAGACTATAAAATAAAATTGAATTTACCACACCTCTCTATAGGCTATGGCTTAGTTTTTCTTTCCAGTTTCAAAACCTACCAAAATTAATAGGAAATTACAAAAGTCCAGTAATCCTCTGTATAAGTAAGTCACAGACTGAGTCTAAGGGATGACCTGATGTCAATGAATACATAAACCATGATGAAGGAATTTTATAGTAACAAAGAGAGTGTGAATATAGCAGAAAGTAAGGGATTGTTGCCAGAGAAACAGAGATAAGCAAGGATGGTGTTGCTATAGCAACCGAGTGACATCAGAGTTTTCCTATTCAGTGCACTGGGTGATAATGAAGTGGTGAAACAGCAGCTTCTCTCTCTGCCTGCTCCCCGGAGGTGGGCAGAACCCCAAGTTTGATTGTTTCACACTTAAGACATGTCTAATTAGGAGGTTTACAGATTTTTTGACATCACTGTGTTAGATCTTCTAATGTCTAGTTCCTGTGTGGGAGTCCGAGGAGAGGCACATTCATTCCAAAACAAAAGCATAGCCATTTCTCTGTCCCTCAGGAGCTAAAAGAGAATTCTAAAAGAGAATGAGGAGAGTCAAGGAAAAGATGGAAATATGGTCCATCGCACAGCACTGTGCCTCTCAGGCATCATCAGGCCACAGCTGATCAACCAGCTGCACAATAAAATTTAGTACAGGATAAAATAAATTAGGTTATAACTCCTGCCAAATCAATGCTTATTTTTAAGCTTGCACATTTTCCAAGGATAACGGTGTCTTTCTGGACCATCTTGCAACATAATGGAGAATGCTTTAAAGACAGTTATTTTAAACTTCTTTTCAACCTTGGAAAACCCTCTATGTTGGAGGAATAAGATATTCTCAGTCTTGCAGAGGGACAGTAAATGGAAAAGTATTTGTGCTAATATAAATAGGCATTAAAAAAACCCTTCATAAAACCCTATTCATAAAATGCATAGAAAGACAAACAATATTTGTATTTCAAATAATAAACACATCCCCAAGTAGGGACTTATATTAGTTTTGTCTGTTTCAAGGACTGAAAAAGCTGTGGTTTCATAGCTGTTGCAGAGAAATTCACAATATGACTTGACATTTACTCTGCAAGAGGGACTACTGAATCTGCAATAAAAGCCCAAACTTTCCATCCACCTAAGCCTGGGATATAACTCCTATTTATTAAGCACACAACAGTGAGCAAGGTCTGGACTTCATACATTGATAAGTTGAGAGCTTTGTTAAATGAAATTGTGCAGTTAGCTTTAAATGGGCTGCTTAGGCACCAGCAGCAAAGTAGCTACAGGATCAGTCCCCTCAGTGCAAGCTGCAAAACCTCTCAAGGAGCTGAATAAGTACCCAAAGAGCTCTGGCTGCAATACTCCCAGTGAGACAGACAGATGGACACATACACAGGACACACACCCACAAGACACAGACATCCAGGTAAGACAGTCCTGGCATGAAGAATTTATATTATGACAGGATGAAAAAAAAAGAGACAGCCTCACAGATGTGAAGGGAAATTCTCGGTAAAGCAAGAAACAATATAAAGGTTTCTTAATGCTAACACTATTATTTAGATTGTGTTAATACTCGGCATTATCTAAACTTCTGAAATGCTTAATATGCTTAATTTATATAAAATTGTATATATGCAGCTTAATTTGCATAATTTCTTGGTATTTGCTACAGCCAAGAGGGAAGAAGGAATAATACAAAAAGGAAAAGTATCTGACAAGTTTTGACTTCTGATTTTTGATCTCTCAGTTCTGCCTGGTAAGGAAGTAATTATCTGCAGCCAGAACTGAATTTCATTCTTGCTCCAAAGGTGACAGTCCTGGTGGATGTGACATGAATATCTAATGAGAAGTCCATGTGTTAAAATACTGTCTTGTGGCAGAAATACTATCTTGGGTCAAGACCCTCCTTGGATCTGACTACCCTGTGACAAGAATATTTTGCCGTATCAAGTGGGTAATCAAGAATTATCTCCTATATAAAACAATGAACAAGGAAAAAGGGTTTTGCAATATAAAAAGTCCAAAGCATCACAACCAAGGCTGTTTCCGTTCAGACAAACTTATCTTGGAATATGGAAAGACAAAGAGCTCAGCAGAGATAAATATTACTCAACAAATCTCAGTGTGCTAATACAGAGATAGATAGATAGATAGATAGATAGATAGATAGACAGATGTATCCAGCTGCAGTAGGGTGCTGAAATACATTTCTTGAGGAGCATTGTTAGCATTCAGGTACCAGTAAGGATGGTTGTAGGTGGCTCGGTTCCTAAGGGCAAAATCCAGGAGACAGACATTTAATACTCCATGTCTGTCTATACAGGATACTGCAAGCACTTAATAATCATGTCATAGGTATTTAGCAGTCATTTAAAGAATTTTTTTCCTCCTTTTTAAGTGTTCTTTGCTGCTACCAAGGAGTCATTTCACTGCCAAAGAGCTGGATCCTGCCAGCCCACACTAACAAGGAACAATGCAATGCTGAGGTTTAAAGGCCATGCTGAATCATACACCAATGAATTCTGCAGTGTGGTCTTCCAGGCAGCAGCAATTTTGGATACAAAAAAAGATTACAAAACAAACAATATAAATCAATATTGCAAAGCTTAATCAGGTTACTTTTTAGAAAATGAAATTAACTTTTTTAGTGCTATTTTACAACAGGAAGCCTTTCTGGTAAATCCGAGAAGTGCCCTGAAGACAAGCCTGGATGTACACAAGGATTGGGTTTAAATTTTCTAGATCACTGACAACCTTACAAGAAATGCCGCCAACTCCAGATAGCAATTCCTTTCTCCCACTTGACCTTGTTTATAAATTGACATCTGATAAGCAACATATCTAAACACATTTCCTTTGCATGAAACACAACTAAAATGGAAATTGTTTTGTCTTGGGAAATGAAGTGAGGAGGTAGATACAACAGCTTTCAGTCTTCTTCCTCCCCCCACCTCCAGAGACAGTGGAAATCTCATTGGAATTCTGTCACCACCGTTGCATAGAATATCCCAACTAGTAAAATAAAGTCACTGATTTAAGGATCTAAAAAGTACACAGAATGCCCAACTATTTCCATGAAGAGCTCTGCTGGAGAGGATTTTCGTGTATCCCTCATGTGTTTTGAACCAAGTGATTGTGAAAGATGAGGATGAGCAGAAGGAAGCGTTTTCCCCAGGACTAAGGGGAAGAAGAGAAATGGTACAGTCAGAGGAAGATCACATAATCTAAGTTGTCTAGACAGACATCTCTCCTGAAGATGATGCTTGCACACAGTTCTGAATATATCCACTACCACACAAGTTACTCCGCGAAGTAGCTATGAAGATCAAAAACCAGTGGAATTCATGTGGAGTCTTTCAGTTATATCAACAGGCCCCATAGCTCCTTTACTTTGTCAAACAGGTGACACATTGAGCAATTTAGAAAAGATGAAGCCTGGCATTTCCCACCTGCAAACCATCTGTATCTAATTATCACAACACTAATTAGAATCATTATCAAGAGATTGAAGCAACAAAACCTGACTCTTACAGTACACTTTGCTCCTTTGGAAAGACAAGGCGAGGTACAATGCAACTTAGAGGAATTTGTGTTAGTTACCTCTTACATCTGACATCAGCTGCACAAGTGGCATTTGTCTTGTGCCATGGCATCTTGAACTTTTCATTGAAATAACACTATACCGGCTGGGAGAAAAAAATAAAGTTTAAAAAAATAGGTACCTAGTGAACAACGTCGTAATTTCTGATAGTCATTTGCACCAAAATGAAAATGTTCATTTTCTACATGAAAAATGTAGAACACGATATGTCTTTGGGAGTTGTTCAGTGAGAGATATTCTATGCATGATAAGGTCCATTCTGTGCACATTATAACATTGCCTTTTTGAATGAGTAAACACTGTAAAATCTAAGAAGATTTTTCATTTATAATGTAGAGGTTGAGCATTTCTTAAAATTGTTCAGGTATGTACTATGTACAAACACATTCAACTAGAACCCTTAAGGAGACATAAATATTTTCTCAACAGACTCATTAATAGTGTTCTGAGATACTTGATCATGTTTCTTTCTGCATAGGTATGGAAAAGTATTCCACTGGTTATCTCTGAAAAAAATCATTGTAAAACATTTCTTTTGCACTCAACACGCATATATGCAATATTTCCTTTCTAATAAAAGGAAGACTTGTTTTCTGATGAGAAGCTAATTTCATTTTTATTAGCTTCTCTGGAACTAGTAAGTACTTAGGAGTTCATCTTTATTCACATTTTTTCCAATAAGATGCCTAGCATTTCTCAGAACAAAAAAGTTGATGCAGCTGGAATGAATCAAGATATTTCCAATAACGTAATTCATGGCAATTTATACTGAGGCTTTCTAGAGAGCAATGCTGCAAGCATGATTTCTTAATAAACATCAGACCAATAGACAATACATGGCAACACTGAGCAATTATTCACTAGTAGAGCAGATTAGAAAACTTTAATTGGCCTTTTAAATTTCTAGCTTCAAATTTCTTTACTTCTGTATATTTTTTCCCAAAAAAAAGAGATAGTCTACACTTCCATCGTACTTTTTCTAAAGGAAATAATGTCTTTAGGATATTTGACTTTTTTTTTCTGTAAGCTTTTATTATTTGGCCTCACAAATTTCTCATTTGGAATAACAAAGTTCCATCTTGCAGATAAAGCAGTGGACAGGGACTTTTTAAGATACCAATTACCATTTCAAAGCTTTGTCTTCACTTGTGTATGCACAGCCAGCAGTGCCTGTGTCCCAATCCCAGGCCTATGAGACTTCAAAAATTATGTTTGAGAACAGTTCAGTGGAGGTGCCTTTCTAAGCACACTTCCCAGAGGACTATCCCTAGCAGACAGCCTGGCTCACAGCTGCTCCCTCTAGGGCAGCGTGACAAGCAATGTTCAGCTGAAAACTGAGATACACAGCTACGTCTAAGACACTGTAAATCAAATAAAACCAAAGCAAATTAAGTTCCAGTGCCAAATCCTCCTCACTGATGCTCCATTTTTTGTTGAAGTCCTAAGAACCTCTTTAGTCCCACTGGCAGGCTCTTGTTTGGATCATCAAAATCCTGCAGTAAGACTTCTGGAACCTGAGTAATGCCATATGAAATAGTGAGAAGTAGGACCATAACTAGCCTTGCTCTTTTATGGAATATTTTCCCCTGTAATGTGATTCTTTCTGTCTTAGACAGTAAGTGACCACAGTAGTCTGTGGCTATAATCATTATGATTATCTTTGAAGCATCATTTCCTTGCTTTGTAAGTTACCTCTATAGTTCTTACAAATACTGTTGCACCAATTATGAATTTTAAGAGTTATAACTGAATAGAGTCAAGTAAACGTATTCATTTTTCAGCTTATCAATATATTAATCAGTTCAAGCTGAATATGGAATCACTGAAGAAGCAATTATGGTGTGTGATCATCACATGAACAGCCAGGTTTTTCTCCCAGATCAATGTCAAAAATTAACCAAAAAAATATGAATATCATAGTTCTGTTCTTCTCCCTTCCTTGTTCCTTCCCCTCGTCCTTCTCAAAGTGAGCAGTGATGACACAAGGACCACTTTTGGGTACTCAGAGAAAGCAACCAAACTGGCTCCCCAGTAGGTAGGTGATCCCCATACTCTATCCGAAACTGCTCAATCTAGAACAAAAAGCCTCTGGTCCAATATAAGCCATTCCAATCTAAAGTGTTGTTCTACAAGAAAACAAAATTACTTCTCAAATGCTACAAAACCCCTCTTCTCTGCATGTTCTTCTTTCCACTTAGAAGGAGAGGAAAAAATAAATCATCATTTGATTCTTCTCTTTCTCACAGGGGAAGCAAGGCACACTCAATGAAGGTCATTTTTCACTTTCTCCTTTGATTTACCACACAATTAATCAAAATGTGAGGTCTGATTTTAGTTCTGGGTTCCTTATGGCCGTATTACTAAAACATTTAATAGACTTACTATACAAATTTTTTACAGTTCTTGAATTCCATTTGCAAGTCCATGTAATGTGCTTAATAAAGCACCAGCCAAGCCTCTGACTCCAGTATAAATTCACTCTAGTGAATAGAAAAACTGGACAAAGACAAGAAAATTTTCATTTAATTCTGGAAAAATAAAATACAAAAAAATCTGTTTTTCTCTTATAAATACATTCTTAGTAGATCTCGATTTCTTTTCAAGTATAAATTCTCCAGTCTTCAATGTCTTTAAACAGAAAACTTTTGTCAAGTGATATTTCATGGGTTTTTTTCTTTCCAAAAGAGGGTTTTTTTTAAAAACTAGATTTCAAGAAATTAAATCCTTACAAATTAACTTGCAGTATAAACAATGTTGAATCAATCACTAAGGGGGAAAGTCACAGATGTTGCAAGGACTCTGGCAGTTAAATCTTTCCTTTGCAGCCAGCAGTGCACAGCAGAGGGAGCCTGAGGAGGCAGGGAGGGAGTCAGCTGTGTGCACTTGCAGGAGACAGTAGGAATGTGAATCAGAGCAGCAGAGCTCTCAGTGCACCTTGCACTTCTTCGGGAAGAAAAACAAAGCAAAGGCAAAGTATTCTGTAAGCACTGACAGGCACCAGGCAAGCCTTGGCCATCTGGAGTCACAGCACCCTCCAATAAGGCTCTTCCCTCCAATTGTAGTACAAATCCGACCTCTCTAAACAACAGGTTTTCCACTTTTTAAACTTGATTCCTTTATAAACACTAAATCTGTTACTACTGCACATCTTGTTGCTCTCATGACCTTTTATTTCCCTCCTCGTAGTTTTTGACCTGTCCCTACCAAACCATTTTATTGCACATCTGAACTGTGCTATTCAGCGATGTTTATCAGTGAACCCATGTGAGAAACTTATTCATCCATGCATCCAGCTCCCTGAGTGCCACACAGCCTGTGCCAAGCCTGGAGAACATGGTTTTTTGGGCTGCTTTAGGTAACCTGAGGAAAACCAGGTCAGAAGCCTTATCAGCACTTGCCAATTCCTACAGAAATTGCTGGTATGTTTCAGTATATTATTAAGCCCCACTTTACAGACACATTTGTAGAAATACAGTGTTTTCTCCCAGTTGACAGGTGCCTCTGAATCTCAAATTCTGTAGCAAAACACTTAATGTCATTTCCTGACTTCACCTCACTCCAGTGTGATTAAATAGTTATCAAAGTAACCTGGTAGAAAGAGTACAATTCTAAAGCTTGTGAAAGCATCCCTGAATAACCTCGGGTAAATTATAATCTACTTTGGTCTCTGTAAAACAGAGATAATGGCATTTCCTTCCATAGAGGGGTACTATTCACCTGAATAGAGGCCCTTAGGGAACAAGTATAGGCCATAGGAATGCCACTTCTAGAACACAAATATTGCACAAGTTCCCTTGAAAAGTCACACTGTTGAAGGCTATAAAGCATTGTTATTGACAAGTTAAATACTTTGCATATAGTCTAATGCATATGGTTATTAGCAGTTTTAAATGTCTTCAAATCACTCACAGGAATAGAAACATTCATTTTAAAGATGAATTAACACAAATAAAAAGGGCAAAGACAACTAAAATTTCGGTAAGACTTATTTTTCATTAGCATAGCAACAAAGGGGAGCACTCCATTGAACATAATGTCTTTGTTCCTGTGTGTACATTTTTGTGAGCCTCTTAAATTGTAAGGCTAAATATGTGGTATTTAGGATTCTTGATTGAAAGTTGGATGTAGTTAAGCACAAAACTCATTCAGAATCACTTTTAGACAGTACAGTATGGTTCTCAGTAGAAACTTCATGTAGTATGCCTTTTGATTAGTGGATTGCATTACTCTCATTCACAATAAATTAAAAATAAAATGGGAAAAAACATTAGACCTAGATTTATCAAGTACAGCAAGAATTTCAGGCCAGTAACATAAAACCAGCCTGTGAAAAGAAGCAAGTTTTATTGACTAAAGGCCTTTTTTTATTTTTTAGACACCAGAAACTGTACATGTAATTATAAAACCTTTTCTTATAACAACACCCAATGTAATGTCACTTAGATACAAAAGAAGGTATTTGTGAACCTGGCCTTTATGGTCATTTTCTCCAAACTCCAGTATTGTTCAGAGATCTTTCCCAATGCTGACAACTTAACAGTCCCCAATATGTAGGAAAAAAGCGCTCAGAGAAACTCTGAGTTCTCTGGTGCTTGACTCGAGATAGGGCCATAGCTGAAATAAAACTGCAGTTTACTGCAAAGCCTCAGAAGCAAACATCTGTTTCTTGATTTCATCTTAAATCTTGCTATATTAAAAGGAAAAAAAAGAGAGGGGAAGACTGCTACAGACATAACTACAGTAGTTATGGAACACAGTCATATCTATAAAATGTTAAGATACATTCAGATTCACAGAACTACCAGGAGTAATTTTTTTTATATATAACTGGTATGAAATTGATGCCAAAAAAAAATCTAAATCTGCTAGAACAGAGTATAGAGCACTTATGTAAAGGTTAAGAGGTACTGTAAAAGATTTTGCATTAAATGAATTATCTGCATGGCTAAACATCAGCCAAATTTTACAACATTTCCCAGTTTTTCCAGGCACATTTTCAAAAATCCCAAATCCTGCATCTCCATCTGTATACAGTCCTGGGGTACAATTCCATAGTGACACATCTTTCCTTTAATGACAAGGCTTTGATTGAGACCTCTTATGGCAAGGATCATTTCCTTCAAGTTTAGATGATATTCAAATCAAATAATGTTTTGAAGAGGGAGCAAGGAAAACAGAAGTAATAAATTCATTTTTGTAGAAACAGATGGAGAAAATGCAGAACATTGTTATATTTCATGAAACTGCTGTCTGTGTAAGAAATGAAGCACAATTTATTATGTATTCATTTTGCCCATCTGCTAAGTGTATCATTAAGACAATGAATTCAGTTCATTTCCTTCACTCCCCAGCTAAGCAGTGCAATTAGAGTTTTAGAACACAGCAACTGATAAAAGGAACTTTTTTCTATTATTGTCTCTATTCCAAGTATTCTATCATTAAATAGCTTGAAGGGCTTTCTTCCCCTCTCTTATTTTCTCTTCTTGTCTTACCAACTTCTCTTCCATATTTTCAGACAGATTCTGAGTTCTAGGGTTTGATACCATTTGGGGCTATTTTTTTTTCCAACTGCATTTCTAGCCAGATTAGAATATCTAATGGGATGGAAAACAAAAACATTATCACTCTTAATACCACAAAAAAGCCTGTTTTGAGTTGCTGAAGATTTCTCCTTCTTTTTAAGAAACAGTGTAATTTTCTGTAAAATATAACACTTTAGAGATGATAATGACAATGGTGAAATATGATAACTCAGTAAGACAGAGCTCTTTATTGTTATTCCTCTATCACTGTCATGGAGGTGAGAGGATGTGGGTAATAAACAATAATAAATTATAACTGTCTCCTCCTCAACGTGGAATCCCAAAGGCTCAGGCATAACAATATTGCAAGAACCAGGATCTCACCTGCTCCAGCACTGGCAGTATGAGCAGCTGGAACAGAAAACAGAACGGGAGCCATCGCATCATCTGGGTGGCTTTACAGAGCACCACAAGAGCTGCATGGAGCTTCTGTGACTGTCACTGATGAACATCAAGCCAAAACAGAGGCAAGCTGGGCTCATCTACAATTTTCTTCCACCCTTTTTACTGTTTTAACATAAAATAGTAGGAATATTTAGGTATATGTGGGTGAGGTATAAAAATCCCCAAGAACACACTTCAAAGCTACTAACATAAGATCTTTGATATCATGATTTCTGGTATTCAAAGTCTTGGGCCTTGCTCACATTGTGATGTCTCATCTTGATCTGTATGAGGATCACTTATCACAGATAGAAGAGGGCTGTAATTAGCAGCATCATCACAACCCTATTTTTGGTAGTGTAGAGCAAGCAGCTTTTGTCAGCAGTTATGTTAGGCACAAATTATCCCTCAGATGCCATAGTCGTGTTTGTAGAAGCGTGCTTTGGACACCAAGCCAGACCATCCAGCTTCTCAGCAATCCTGTTTTGGCAGTTACCCTGATAGTTAAAGCTTCATCTTTGACAATTCTGACTTTGGCTTTACTGCCAGGCATTAAATATGCTATTTCATTATCTCCCTGTGCAAGTTCTCCAACAATAAAGGCTATGAATGTAAAAGTATTTGCAACAAAGTGATCGGGTGGTCTACTTCCACAAAAAAGCCCCAAACAACAAAACAAATAAATAAAAAAATCCAACCACCAATAAAAAAAAAAAAGCAAAACAAAAACAACTTGAAAAAAATCAATACAAACCATACATACTAACATACAAAAAGCACATCATTCTCTCAGGATAATATGCTCCATATGGCTAAAACATTAAGGATGCCAATCTTTGCACATCAAGAAAATTGTTCAACAGAATTTAAATATACTGTTACTGAAAAATTATTCACATTAAATCATTTTCAGCAGAAGTTCCACCTAATATATGCTAGCCACAAAGTTTTCTAATTGTAATCAACGTGTACTACATCAATTCAGCTCAGATGCATTCTTTGTTCAGCTTTCTAGCTGTTCTGACAAAATCCCTCCAAAAAAGAACTTGAATAAGACAATTACAAACCGTGCTAAATGTCCTTTTCCTCAGTGCTTATATCTCTAATCAATAGTTATCATTACAGATGTGAGAGCAGCAGTGATCTCATCAAACAAAAACAATATCCACGAAAGCAAGAAAATTCCTAATTAAGGTCGGCATTTCCAATTCATTCTACCCACCCTAGATGCCCCTGCGTTCGGAGCCCGTCAAGTCTGAAGAGTGAAGCTGCATCACAGGATTCAATAGGGACTGAGAACAATCTAGTTTGGAGTCCTCATGCTTTGAAATGGACTTGAAATTATACAGTAGGGGCTCCTTAAGATTTGCTTCTCGGTGAATTGTTTTTCCTTTCACAGTATCCAAAATGGCCTTCTGCACTAACAAGAGATTTAAATCCTGGTTTCATGCAGATGTTTGCTAGGACTCCATTACTACTGTTGCATCTCATGCAAGTACTCCTCCTTCTTATCTGGTACCCCACTCACTGCTGAGGACTGAACAGAGTCCTCAGAATTCAGCAAGGTACACATTGCTACTCTGAGTGAAACTATTTTAAGAAATCTGATAAAAATAACTGGAGTTTTTTCCAGGAAGAACTGACATTTTTCAGGCAGCTTGATTACACCTAGATTTTTCCAAATATGTTTAAAGCCACTGAAGACTGAAGCAAGCCGTAAGTTTTAGTCAAGATCAAGTATTCCATTGTATTTATCTATTTGTGAGATATTAATTAGACACTTTTTTCAGAAGACAAATGAAAAATTGAAGGAAAAAAGATCATAAGACTCTCAGGTCTATGTAATACCCATTAAATGTTTAGGCAGAAAAAGTATTTTGACATTAAAAAAAAAAAAGGACTGAAACTCCTCGTGGTTTCCCTCATTTGTTTGCATTGTTCCACCATATTGATTAAAGGGAGTTAAGAAAATAACTTGGATCAGAATTGAAGTTATTTGAGAGAATTCCTTGCATCAAAGTAAGGGAAATAAAGCAGGGAAAAGTCGGGTGAGGTTAGAAACTGCAGGATCAAGCCTTGGTTTTACAGTTCTAAATGTCTGGTTTAGCTGTTGAATGCCTGGAGCTAAAAGGAAATGGTAGGAAAGAATATGCTTATGTAAAGAGAAAATCAATATAAATATGTCTTGCATTTGTCAAAAGGCAGGGAAAATACACTATTGAATAGTGAGGTCATCTTGTTTACATCAAAGTGCTGCATGGCTTTATTGATTAAACTGGTAAACATGAAACTGGCACAAGTTATGATAAATTCAAAAAGCAAGACTATTGCTTCAAACAGGTAAAGAATCAGAGCATTCATTCACTTAATAGAATTCCTACACAAAAAATTCACAAGCCAGCATCTTTGAATTTTGCTAAACTGCAGCACAGAGTGTGAAAGAATGGAATCCCACAGTCCCATTACCTAAAGACAGCTCATCCATCAGACAGAAAATTGTTTATCATGGGGTAATTGTTTGAATTATTCCCAGATCCCATGGCAAAACAGGATGCCCAGACCTAATTTTTATTATGCAAAATAAATTCTCCTCTGGAAATCTTGCTATAAAAAAGTTTTTCTGGAGCCAAAACTGTCACATCTTAACATAACTTAGGATTATAGTCTAAAATCTTTTTCTTTAGAGGAGGCCAAACAGGATTTCCCAAAAATGTAAAACTATTTCTGATAAATTAATAAAGAGTAATTGTGAGTTTATTGACCCTTGAGCTTTTGCACTGTGTTCTTTCCCAGTGGCTGTTAGACATTCCCAGCACAAAGTGACCAATATAAGACACTCATGGGGTGCAGTATGTTCATCCCATGACTGTAAAAGTGGTATTTCTGCATATGAAACCTCATCATGAGGAAAAAAGATGCTAGTGATACTTAGACAACTCATCCACATTTAAGGGATATTTTTCCCTATTTCCTAAAAGACAACTATTCAGTGTTAAAAGTGAGAAAGTGTTAAGACCTGTGTCTCCAAGTGAAGTGTGTGGATACCCTGATTCTCAACTTCCCCAGGGATGGGACAGCTGAGGACAGCATGGAATGCTGCATGAGCACACCCTTTTACTCAGTCTTGAAAAACAATGTGAATTTTGCTGCAATGAGAGCTCATTAAAACAGGTCACTTATCCAAGGAGAAGCACTAAGTGTCAGTAGCCTGGAACAGAACTAAAGCACAACTGCCCTAGCATGGTTGCAATTTTGGGAAAATATTTAGTGCATACACTTTTCTCAAACTGTTCTATTGCTTTATAAATTAAAACAGATTCGTGAAAGCTTCTGCTAGAATACTGATGAGTACAAAATGAATATTACTTTCTGGCTCATTTCTTGATATTAAAATATTCCCCACCAAGCAAAATACATTTTTAAATGACCCCTGAAAGAATAAGCTATTTTCCAGGTATGCGTAAACAAATGTGGTTGTGCCATTTCAAACGATGGATTTCTGAAGTAGATCTCCAGCACCTTTATCACTACAGACCTGGCTGCAGTTTCCTTCTTATGCCTTCAGACACAATCTTCTTTTTTTTTGTTTTTTTTTGAGTTGGAAATCAATCAATCAATCTTTGACACAAAAAATAGTTTACTTGCATTATTTCTGCACTGGTGGAAGCAGCCCATTAAATCAGATTTTTTTTTTTTTTTTAATATGTGAGGTAGCTTTACAGCTGTTGTTTCCAGCAAATAACACCACAGCTGAGAGTCGCATTTCCCCCCTTTCTCCTTCCACTGGCAACAGCTTTCCCTTATTGCTTTTATCCACTAATGTTTTCTGAGTCGCTTTGTTTTGCTGACAAGTATGGCCCCTCCCCTAATGAAAGGATGTGCAATCTGTTGTTCACTAGAGCCATTTTATTTCTGACAATGACAAAATACCTACTTTATGTCATGTTCTCCTGCATGGCTAACAAGGACACAACATTGGAGCTGTACATTTGTATTCTTAAAGCCTCAAATTAGCACTGTTTTTAATATAACAATAATCCTATTAGCATAAGTTCTCTGCTGTTGAATGATAACATACTCAAGTTAATTTAAATGGTTGAAATTATAGATTTTATAGATCATTAAGACTATTAAAGAGACCTAGCTCGCCCATTCTTAATCCAAAATTACATATCAGAGTCACCCTTACCATGGTTTCAATACAGACCCAAATAATCTGATGTAATTTTTTTGTAATTGTTTCCAATTTGCTCAGTTCTAGTCCTTTGCAGTTTTGCAATCTCCACATTATTATATCTGTTGCAACCACGAATGTTATACACATGGCAGCTGATATTAAAGAACTGTATAAACATTTTTGGTTCAGTAAAACCTGTTGTAGGCATTCACAAAAAGCTTTGGCAATTACAGTCTGATAATACAGTTTGAAGGTGTAATAACCAATTTTGAAAGAATTATGCTGATGAACATCACTGAAACCGATATTTAAGTTAAATAACTCAAATACCCTTTGTTATATGTTTATATCCTTTAAATGAAACATGTTAAGTGCTTTTCTTTCCTGGAGTGTACAAAGTAAAAAGCACAAACATTAACTTTTTGGGGGAATTACAGCATTTTACAGCATCTGTCTTAAAGCATCAGTGCTCCTACATTTTGTTCTACTTATTTTTCTCTACATAAACCATACCCGTGTATTTTATCGTTTGAAATTTGTGGTTTCCCCCATCCCTGCGCTCCTGAGAAAGGTCCTGTGGGGCCTTACAGCCCTGTGGTGCTTTGGCCCTCCTCCTCCTCCTCCTCCTCCCTCAGCAGGGGCACCATCGCTGCTGGGAACCCGCTTCCTCACCTGCATGGCACCCACCTGCATCCCGCGGCTTCCCTCTCCTCAAGGTGCTGCCTCAGCTGAGTGGGGAAAACGGGAATTCCTCCTCACAGCTTCCGTGATTCCTCACCCTCTCCTAGACCAGGACTTTGTAAGGAGAAGGCTGAAGTAAGGCCACTCCCCAGGGCAGGCCTGCTCTGGTCTCCATCACAGACCCCCTCAGGTAAGGATGTTCTCTCGAGCTTTTCCCAAAGCACCGCCTAAGAACGGAGCGCGACCCCGGAGCACAGTGACCGCACGGAGGGGCAGCCCCGGAGCACGGTGACCGCACGGCGGGGCAGCCCCGGAGCACGGTGACCGCACGGCGGGGCAGCCCCGGAGCACGGTGACCGCACGGCGGGGCAGCCCCGGAGCACGGTGACCGCACGGCGGGGCAGCCGCGGGAAGCGGGACCTGTCCCCCCGTCCAGGGCACCCTCCGTGCCCTCAGGTGTGCGGAGCGGAGGGCTGCCGCTGGCCCCTCCGCGGAGAGCTCATCCCGCAGCTCGGCCCGCACCTGGGGCTGCGCACCAGGGACGCCTTTCCCTGCCGGCTCAGGGCTTTCCCAGAGAGCGGCTGGGAGCCCCAGAGAAATTCCCGATTCCAGGTACTTCCCTCGGGCTCCCCGACGGAGCCCCAGTGGCCTCTCACACCTTCCCGTGCCGGGCAGGCTCCTGGACGGTGCTGGGGGAGGCACCAACCAGCTCCCGTTAGCGGCCCCTTCTCCTCAGGGTCCCATTTTGCCATTTAATCTCTTGAGAAACAAGCCCTGCAACGGGTCTGGGGGGACTTTGCCTGTCTCCGGTTGTGTTCTGCTCTGTGTTGGACAAGGTGACTTTGGGCAGGTGTGCAGCTCTCTCTCCTCCGTCCTGCAGGGGCTGGTGTTCCTGCTTGTCCAGCTGGAGCTTTTCCAAAGACTCTGGAAAGAGCAGCATTGAGGAAATGTCCTAGGTACAGTTCTTGTATTTTTCTTGCTGTATATGTACATGGTGTTTTACTGCCTTGCAAGCCGGTTGGCTTTTTTAGATGTATAAATATGTAAATCTCAGCAGAAAGATTGCATAAGGTGATGTATAGAAAGCTCTAGATGTTTGTAGCAGCATTTTAGGTGCAGTAGAATGAAAATTATTGCAGCTAGTAGAAGGGAATAAAGATATCTGGGATTGGTTGTTTGATTGGGTTTTTTTGTTTGGGTTGGGGTTTTTTTGCACTGCAGTAACTACTGCCGCATTTAGTTTGGTCAGTGGTTCTGGCAACAAAAATCTCCCAGTTAAATATCTTGGATTTTTCCCGTTTTTATATGTTGTGCAAAATTTCTGCTCTGACAAAAACATAAATGTAGACACTATGTAAGAATAGAATGGACTTTGCTTCAGCTACTCTCTTTAATTTAGCAGAAGTAAATGGGGGCTATGGAAATGCTGTAAGTAAGCAGATATCTTGATTAATTGCTAAAAAGATACAAACCTTGAAAAAGAACATTCTTCAAAGTAAATAGGTTTTCCTTCTTCAGTATTAGTAATTTATTTCTTTGTCCAGCATGCTTTCAGACAAAAAAACCCTGAGTGTCTTCTCTCCATTCCACTGGCAGGTGATTACCTTGTCCTTGCAATTTGATTTATTATTTCCAAGTTGCTGTTCTGGACTCTTTCTCTTCTGTGGTTTTGGGGGTTTTAGGGGGGTTTCTAGTGGAATCTTATATTTTAAAAAGGCATATAGGTTTGGGTTTTTTTATGGCAACAATTGGGTTGCTGCTTTTGCCCAGAGGGGAATTGAATGAGTTCAATAGAGTGGCTTGTGAATCTGGTTTTTGCTTATGTGAGCAGTTGTACTAGTGGAGAATGCCATTGGCTCTCAAAGCTGGAAAGTTGAGGCATGAATATTCTGGATTTGCTAAACTTAAAATACCTAATTCATGTGACAAACCCTCATTAAATTTTCCCATGGTGATTCAAGTCATTTGGATAAAAAGTATACCTGCTGTGCTTTAGATTACAGCAGAAGAACTCTTCACTTTGAAAAGTTTTGAATTCAAGATGTACTACTCAAAGACTGTGATCCATGTCTCAAAATAATGAAACCAACCTGTTCCAGACAATTCCATATAAATCATTAGTAATTCAGAGCTGTAGAAGTTATTTTAGTCTATAAAGTTCACACAATTCTAACATCATGAATTTGTGAATAGTTAAAGAAAAAATAATTTACTTTAGTATTATTATTGTATTTAATATCTTAGTATTATTTGACGGTGCTCACCAAATAGCCTGGAAGAACTCATTTGTATGAAGTTCTAAAAAGCTGTTCTGAAGAGACTGAGTGAGATACTTAGGCTTTCCCAACTGTCAGATCTCGTATTTGGTAGTTGGATGTACAAATGAGTAATACAGCTGTTGGAACTGAAATTTGTGAAGAAAAAAATGAGCATTCTTTATAACACACGAGCAAGGAACGAGGTAAGTGTGCCCATGCAAAGTACTCGTGCACAGTGACCCACCTGTGAGCTAACTGACGTGTGAGGGGGTTGTACTTACTTGTAAACTATTTATTTTTAATCTTAAGCAGTGTTAATAGAATAACTGGCTTTAGGAATTGGTCATGGGAGTCAAGTATGACCTGAAAAGAAAGTAGTAACATTTTGGCCAGAATGTGGACTTTGTCCTAAATAAATGCCTGTTGTCCTTGCTGACACCTTGCAGAATTTTACTTGATAGGGATATTATGTTCCCCTACGCTCCTTTGACATCTTGTTAGTCAAGATACTTATCTATATTAGACTGGCTGACATTATAGGTTGTGTAAATAGCACAAATAATGAGTAACATGGATAGAAAAGAGGAAAAATGAAGCTCTAAACAAGACAGTAATGGCTGTAAAACTATTATGTAGAACACAGCAAGTTAATACAATTTTTAAAATTACTGTAATTTTCTTTCAAATCCGTCCACAGCACTCATTCCATATTGTTCTTTCTCCAAGACAGAATGCTTCTCTCATTTCTCTTAATTCCATTGTTCTTATCTATATTTCTGTGATGAGCACGTTTTTAGAGCCAACTTTGAGACACAAAAAATAGATGCAGGTAGAAAGTGAACTTAAGACAGAATGAAAGCACTGAAGTTTAAGAGTAGGTATGAAGTTTGATGTACAACTCAAAGCTCTGCTTCTGTGCACGTGTAGAGCTCTACTTGGCATTAAGGACCATTTGCTGCTTATCTTGCTCCTAAGCCTGATAAATATCCCTAAAGTAGCCATTTTTCTGCCTAAATCTAGCACAGAAGATCAGTAAGTGTTGAAAAGCACACTGAAGTTGTGCCAGCAGGAGTGGTTGGTGCACAAAACCCAGGAGCACCCTTATTCAAAGAATAAGGCATCTTATATTAAATTTGTGTAGAGGGCAAAAACGTCAGACCTCCACTATCAGATGGATTTTTAAGTTTGGTGACTCAGATTGCTCTAAGGAAGTCCCAGTTTCAAAATTAAAATATACAAACAAAAAACCCTGAAACCAACCAAATGAAAACAAACAAAAACGTCAAACCCCAAGAGCCACAAAAGCACCAAATATTTAAATCTTAAGGGAATGTTTGGCTTACGTAAGATTGCATCAAGTGCACAGAGGGGAAAGAAATGCAATAAACCTGCTACAGGTGTTTCTGTGGGTGACATTTCTTCCATCCCTCTGACTGGTACAGGTGGAGATATTATTCTAAAACACTGCACAGATATTTAAGAACTGGCTAAGAGTAATGTTTGCTGACAAAATTAGGAAAATAAGATGAGAGGAAGGAGATCATAACTTCAGAAAAGCTCTTAGCCCTCTAAAAGTGGTGGGTTGTCCATATCAAAATACCAAGAAAAGGTTAACAAAACTATCATAATCAAACTTTTAGTTATCTTTTTGCTGATGTTTGAGTGTTATTTTCTTTGAGCTAGCTGTGCATTTCTCCTTCTGTCTCCTTGTAGTTGATGCATAACAATTTTTAATTTTAAAATATTACATCCCCTCAGTCTGTAAATAGCAGTTTGGCACCTGCGGCTTTTCCAGGACTAATTATGGAGTTTTATTTCCTGATGCTTTAATTAATCTCGTGTAAGCTGTAAATGTCAGTACACAGTTTTCCATCATCTTTGCTGTTGGGAAGTCAAATAGCTGAAGGATTTTCTAACAGGTTAACTTCCTCTTCCCTTTCAGTTTCCTGGGCCTAAATATATGGCAAAATGCTTCTGTCTGAAATGACTGCAGTGATTTTAGTGGAGTTCTGCATTTCTGAGCCGTGTTTCTTTGCATGCTGTCAGTCACTGTTTTGTTTGTACTCCAGTGGAAATACAAGTGATACATGTTTGTTCAGACTCTATATCCTCTTACCTTCAGTTACAATGCCTCCAGGCTGGAGTTGCCCTTCTGATGATAATGTAACCTAATTTTTTTCTACTCCAGAAATAAAAATAATGCTTCTGCCCCGTCACAGTTGGAACAGTTGTTAGCCAGAGAACTGCATAAGAAGCAATTTCCAAGCTTGTGTCTCCTCTGGCTATGTAATATCCGAATTATGAGAACCTAATGGCTAATAATGAGCTGCCTGTTTTTAATGAAAACTATGTGCCAGTCTCACTGATAGCCCTTCCTAGTCCTTTTGTCAAAGACTCTGGCCCCTTTGTATTCTAGATAAAGCTTTCAAAATCTACCTAGTGTGCTTTTGAACTCTTCTTCATGTGCACAATCCATGCAGCATTAAATTTTCTGTGAATTGTTATAGCAGAAATGTGACTACGTGAACTATTGACAATCAATAAACTGTTAAGCAGTTTGCTAAACATTATACATAATGTTAAGTCTTATTTATTGTCCTTCCAAAACCAACCCAACAAAAACCCTGGAATTATGAACATATTTGCTTTCAATGATTTAAGCTTTCTATAATGGAATAAACCTACATTAAATCTATCTATCTATCTATCTATCTTTGGCTGACTAGAAATGTATTAAAGGTGGTACCTTTCCATTCAGATGGACTTTGAGATTTGTGTACCAGCACTAGGAGCGTCTTTTTTATTTAAAATAAAATCCAGAGCTTCCTCAGTGTGGGCAGAAAATGCCCATTTTCCTTTGAAAACAGTTGTGCATAGGAAGGAAAATTAGTTGTCTTAAGGATATAACTTGGTAATAAATATACCAATTTAGGAACTTTGCAAAAGGAAGAACCAATGTGGTTCAGTAAAACGAAGATCAAATTAATCCTTGGGAATTATTTTCTTTCAACCTAAAGGATGTTACTGATACCATTTTGGATTCCAGCCAGGGTATCTCCAGTCATCAAGTAGGTTAATTGTCTGCTTGTTTTACCTTTCTAAGTTGCAAAAAATAAGGGAGGAAATAAAGCAGCATATTAAAAAGGTTTTCTATTGTGAGAAGTTTGCAGGAGAAACTTATGATTTTCAGCAAGCCCCTCTAAGATCTCTACAATCAGACACTATACATCTACAACACCTCCTGAGAAGTAGTGGGTGAAACTCAAAGCCAGTTTTGGTCGGGAAAAGCCCTCCCATTAACTCCAAAGTTTGCTGATAGACCCATTATGCATATAACATATGCCAGGTTTCATGCTAGTGGTAGTAGGGAGTAGCTGAAGTGATACATCAAGGTATCAGGTTATCCTAATGTGCGTAGTACAGGTTTTACCTGTATAGCAAAATCAAATACTCAATTCAGGTTTGTTTGTTGGCCACATAGGGAAGGCTCTGAGTGCTTTAGGTTAGAGGGAGGCTAATGCCAGCCTTCACTAACCAGTCCTTTCTTGCCATGTGTTCCCCCCTCTGTGAATAGCACAGTTTCAGGAGAAGCAGAATGTAGTACCCTGTAAAACTTCACAAATCCCTCCTTGGGGGAGATGTGTCTGTAAGGAACAGGGTAAGAGAAGTCTGCATTGCTGTTGGAGGTGGTTCCTCCATGCACAATCACTGCTGGTTTTTTCCTAGTTAACCTTCAAAGTTTTGCAAATAGTACCCTGTCATCCCTGCTATTCTTTGCTGGTTTAGGACTGAAGGCTGATTTGTGTTTGAGGATTGGGCTTGGGGTTTTCCTCCTTTGTATTGCCATTGCCAAACAGTTCTGTTTGGTTGCTTTATGCAGTTTACTGAAGCTTTGTGATGAAACTTAAAGTAAGATTAGAGCAAGGTAAACTCAAATTTTGCTTTCAGGTCCTGGGTAACAAATAACTTGTGGCCACATGTGGAAGCAGCTTGCCAGGACCAGCTGCATATCCAAATAAGGATGCCAGCAGCATTTTCCTTGTTATGTAAACAGTGATCTGACAATAGGTCCCTGGGTTACTGGACTTCAGATGCTGATATCAAAACATCTTTGCAAACCAAGTATTGTAACATCCATGATAAGCAGATCTGAGTTTAACGGTTTGTTCAAGTCCTCTAGTAAAATATTCTACCAAAAGACTCAACTTGTTTCATGCTTTTGTGTGTTCAAGGGGATTTTTGAAGAACATTGCCATATAAACAAATACGTTAACATCAAATATTTCAGTGGCAATAGGGACCCGTGGGAATAAGATCAAAGACTACTTTTTGATATCATGTGATAGAAGCCAGACAAGGGTTTATGGTTCATGTCATCAATAGGAAAAACATGGCAGAAACCAAACATGAAAAGCTCTTGTCTGGTGTAATTGCTTTGAAATGGAACATACCAAGGCCTCTCAGTGAGACCTATTGTAAAATAATAGGGGCCATTGAGCTTTTAGCATGCGTGTGAAGTTAAAGGTAGTATTGCTTTTCATTTTGCTTCTCTCTGAAAGTCCTACAATATGCACTTTCATTGATACATTCAGAATGTCCAACATCATTTTAAATAAAATGGTTTTAAATCAATGTGTCTGAGAATTGCTGAGAAAGATGCTCACTTGCTATTTTTAAAAAATAGCATGTCTGCAAATAACTTCAGTTTTGAAATGTTACTTTCTGCTTCAACTTCTCCTTTTTTAAAATTTTGTGATTTCCAAGTGTCTGTACATCATTTATTTTCTACCACATTTTTTCTATTTAGTGCTGGTTTTATCTCTTTTCTGCTTTTCTCTTAATTTTTCTTTAGGATTATCTTGAGTGATTGATTTTCATACCAGTCTGCTTTTAAAGTAGTGGTTTATGGGACTGTGTTGCCATCCAGAAACATCTTTCTTTTGCCTTCCCTGCTATGTTTTATCAGCTGTGCTGGCAGAGATGTGTGTGCAGCGAGGCAGAGGATTAAATCAGGCAGCAGCCTGAGGGGACAGCCAAGGTGGCACTTCTACATCGGGATTGGGATGGGCCCTTTCTACAAGAAGGGCAGGGGGCACTGGGCTCCTCTGCTCACTTGGTCTCACCTCTTGGAGAGTGTTGGAGCCTTCCCAGAGTCAATAGTTAACAATTTTTTTGCTGGACTGTTGCGTTAAATCGTGTGGAGAGTTGAGAGTGCTGTGACCTAACATCAGACAGAAATGCGGAGCAGAAGAGCAGAGTAGAACAGAGCCATTTAGGGGCTCAGAAGCTGTTATGTTCATTGCTGACTCTTCTAGTGAAGCCTCCTGCTTTTGGGTGAAGTGTCAAAACATGTCTGAACTGATGCAGTGGTTTGCTACCAGGGAGAGCAGAACCACCTCTCACATGGATTGACTTTAGGAGCTGTCATTAGGAGCCAATTTGGCTCATTAAATTTTCTCATGAGAATCTTTGGGAAATATAATGAGCCCACGAAGAAGTGTCTTGTGGAATCTTTTTTTTTGGTTTTTTCCTTCTAAGGGGCTCATGTAGTACTGTGTCTTCAGCACCAACAGTGGTTCATGTCAATTGACTGACATTATTAACTTCACCATCACCAAGGGCAGTAGTAGCTGACAGATTAAGGGCACTCTGGCAATCTGTACTGACTGAAATGTGTGTCAAAATGCTGCATGCACACTTGGTATATTAAGGTTTTAGTTTCATATATATATGAGTTTTATGACTGTCATCACATTAACTACAAATGCAGATACACAAGCCTTGGGAGCAAATATTGATTTGTTTTGCTTTAATAAGCTTAAAAATTCTGTTCAGTATGATGCTGGTGATAGCTAAGTACTTGGTCACAATAGAGTAAAAGGGGTGGAAATCTGTTTCTAACTGAGCTTTCCGTGTGTGATTGATGCTGTTGATGTGTATTCGTAGATACTTGGCCCTGGATTATGCATGAACTAACACATAGCACAAAAATGTCAGCTGAACTGGTGTGGAATTTATGTACCCCCGTGCAGGAGAATGGCCACAATGGTCATGTAGTTGCACTGTTTAGAGAATGCAAGGGTCAATGAAGTGTTTTATTTGATCGTGTTTTTCGCTTCACGTATTAAAAAATAAGCTGATGTTCAAAATAAAATATGTTTCATGTCACTGCAGCATTAGAGAAGTGCTTTTTCAGATTTTACAGATGATGGCTCAGGTTCTGTTAAGTCAGGATGGATTGTGTCAGCCCCACTCTGTTACATAACAGGATATGAGTGATAAAACCTGACAGTATGCTGTGGATGGGAAATAAAATCTAGTTTCCTCAAACCTGGAATAGAATGAATGCAAATTCTCATGAAGCATTTTGGTACTCTTCTTGACACGGAGAGGGCTCTTAAGCAGAAATAACTCTGCTGATGTCTTGGAACTGGTTTTCTGCTCTGTACACCAAGTACTGCTCAATGCAAATAATTCTGCTCCAGTGGTGCTAAAGAGAGAGTTTTGTTTTGCCTCTTATTTGTGTCTTTAAAGCAGTCCTTTAAATAACCAGATTTAACTCTTCCTAGCTCAGAATTAAAAAAACAAATATTTTGTGCTTAGATTATTCTCCTAGCCTGCTTTTATTTTCTTACTGAGTATTCTTTCTGAGGTAGTTTTTCACTAGCAAAATCAGCCATAGAAACAACTTAATGGCTCATTTTGCTCTTTGTCCTTTAATATCTCATTTCTTTTTTGTTTCTGCATATGTTCAGAATCTACAGCATGTCAAATACCAATTTGCTATTTTTTGTCCAATACAGATTTTTGAAATGTTGATCTTTTAATTTAACATAAACCTCTTAAATCTTATTGTATTATTCTTTGTGCTCTCAATTCTAAATCTATTGAGACAATTTTTTTTTAAACAAAATCACTCCTGTAAATACTGTAGATATTGCACGTACTCTAGAAAAATACAGTATTAAGTGCAATAAGGTATAAGCTGCACTAAACCTTATGTTTGAACTGGAGTTGGCCTAACGATGGCATGCAATGGACTAAAACAATTCCTTGTTAGACTGTGAAATTCTCATTTGGTGCAGCTGGTTTCCTAACCAGTGCTGGGTCCTTTCACATGGATGCCCTGACCCAGTATACTCCACAAGCAGCATTGTGCAGTTTGTCCTGTGCTTCCAGAGGACATTTTCCGGAGTTTGCCTTAGGAGGGAAGGTATAAACCTGTAATTCCAAGGCACCTGCTTTTTCTTGCCTCTGTCTCTTTGAACTTTTAATTGATCCCTCTGATTCTCCTTTATGTGGAATTCTTTCCTGCAGGAAGGACACCAGTTTCCTTTCAGGGTTAATTCTAGACTTAGTGAGAGAGACAGGCAGAGCAGTTTGGGGCACAAAACAGCTCCAGTGGTGCCCTAATTAGTCTCAGAAGGAAGGCAGGAGTGCAATTGCAAGGAAAAGTATTCCAAGTCTATGTTGGCTTCAAGATTTCGTCATATGGCAGATAAGGAACATGGGCCCAGGCCTGTGCAGGGCAGTCATGGCAGCTCTTTTCCTGCCTGTTCCCTTTCCCTGAGTGTTAAACGCTTTGGCACTGGGCACTTCTGTTGTCCATTGTGTCAATAACGTAACACCTTCAGCACAGACATCAGCTCAGTGCGAGCCCCACATGTCTGCTTGCAGAGCTGGGTAGTGGATTGCTGCTGAAAATGTGCTTTTCCTATGTTTTAAAATCATAGTTTGACAGTTGTGATTTAATGTGCAGCAGAACAGGTGCTACAGTTTGGGCCTTTTTCAATCTCACGCGTGGGCAGCTTTGGAGGCTGAGACACTGCTGCAGCGTGTTGGTTATGTCTGCTGCAGTTTGCTTAGATCCATGTTGTAATGCTCCAACTGCAGCTTCCAGCTGTTCTTCAAGTTTTTGAGAATATTTGGTGTTCGAGGGATCAAACCCACATATTTACAGGTTGAAATCATTACAGTCCTTTTATGGTGGTTGTGTTTAACATTGATATTATCTGTGTGAGCCTCCCGGAATTTTCTGCCACCCTACCTAACCATTAAAGGTGTCTGTGTCAATGAGAATAGCAAGTTGGCTACGTAACAAAGGTACAGGGTGTGCCCTTTGCATGCACTGCATCACTTGTTCTCTTTCTTTTTGGTATTGTGTGATGCGTGTCCCTTCTCCCCCCCTTTTTTGCCATTTTGGACAATTAACCTCTCACTCTGGTCTCCAGTCTTCCCTTGATTTTATCAACTGTATATAAGAAATAACACAAAGAAAACAAAAAATTGATGATGGAAGGAGGTTTCTGTTTTGTTTTGGTTTTTTTTTCATTTAAAGTTAAAATAATTTCATTGAGTGAATTATAGCCTTTGTTTATGGAGGTTTGTCTCTGAAGTTTGTCACTGTGACA
The DNA here is from genome assembly GCA_013398955.1 of Callaeas wilsoni. NCBI lineage: Eukaryota > Metazoa > Chordata > Aves > Passeriformes > Callaeidae > Callaeas > Callaeas wilsoni. The sequence goes on from VWPU01002936.1 coordinate 84,481, forward strand.
GGTTTTTTCCTTGTGTATTTCCTCACAATATGCACCTTTTCACTCGTTGTTATGCCCAGTTACTAGTGAAAAATACTTCTATGCCTTCATATTTTGTGGTAATACCTATTTACTTCTCAGTTATTAGTTCTTCTCTAATGACCCAAACCCTGATGCGTGTCCGTTCTCTTTTCAGATCTCTTAATTTTCAGTAGTTTACCAGCCCACACAGAAGAATGGATAAATTGATAAGCAACAAAATCAAAGAGCTCATCCAAGCCACTTAATATTTGCATTGTTAACTGATGCTGGTGAAAGCCAGACATTGGTAAAGCCTCTTTTTGCTCTGTATGAAAAAATAAATTTAATTCATTTATACCCTTTAGCTCTTTGTCACCAGATACCTTTCATATACGAAAGCTATTAAAAGCACTTTTTTGGTTTTTTCCCTAAAATTCTTTCTAATTTGCTTATGAAATCTGCTGGCCTAGGAATTCCTAGCAGATTTTTCTAGATGCATTTATTGGATACCTGACTGTGTTTGCACTGAAAGCTGCAAACATAACCAACGATATTTTCATAGTAACACCTCACCATCAATTCTTAGTGGAATTCTCTGAAAATATGCATGAAATTGGCTTTTTTTTCAAATTAAAATAATTGTATTGTAGGATTGTCACAAGTCAAATTTGAGAAGAAGAATAAAAAGACCTAAATGTAAATGTTTTCTTGCAAAATTCCATAGAACATAAATCTAATGCTTGCCTGAGGAACCTGCATTAATGCATTAAGGCCCTTAGCATCCCAATTCAAGAGAAATTATGGTAATGTAATGGAAAATATGACTGAGATGGACATGACCCCAGATTAGTGCACTTTCATTGAGTATTATATTCTGTTGCCTTAGTCCGAGAAATTCATTTTCCAGCTTTAATGGGTTTTATGTTCCAGGACATCGTGGACTTGAGGGTTACCATTGTTGCTAAAGGGCAGAAGACCATTAGGGTTGTCATATGATTTTTGTACCAATGTCATATTTTCCCTTGTGAAATCTAGAGGGTTTGCCAACAAGTTTCCAAAGTTGGTGCTTTGGGAACAGGGTACAATAAAGCTTTTGGAAGTGTATGTCTCTGCAAATTATTCTGTTTTAATGTAGATCTCAGAGTAACATTTTGACATAAGGACAAGGTCTTACTAAAGGCAGGCTTTGGTACTAAATGGACTCAAATTCCTTAAGTATCTTGGATCAGGATAATCTTTTCAGGATAATTGCACCTCATCTTTTCTTGTGCACCAGAGTATTTAATGTGGTCTTCATAAAACATTAGGCACCAAAGTCGTAGAGCAGGGCTGAAAGTTTGCCTCCGATATTGTAAAGAAAGCAATGAATTAAAAATAAAAAAAAAAGAGAACCTTAATGCCCTACTAATTACCCTAAAATTGTTTCCGTTATCAGGCAATTACAAAATCCATGAGTTAATTACCCTGTATAAGGGCAAATGGAAACCTCCAAGGGTAGCTGAGGTATTTTTAGATATAGAATGTGCTACATTTGAGGCTGAGGAGAGATTTGTTGTTCTGCAGAGTATATTTTGCTGAAGCAGGAAATGCTGTGATTGCCTCAGCTTAGGAAATAAAGGGGTAAATCCGTCCTGGAGAGGCCAGTTGTGTTTGGGAAAGAGGTCTGACTTCTGCTGGCTCACTGTGAGGGATAAAGAAATTACTGCGCCTTTCTGGTTGGTTCTTGATGGAAGCATCTTTAATTACTTTGTAGCACTTCCTGAGTATTCCACACTGGGGAAACAGGCTGTTTTCTGTAGTTTCCAGAGGCCTAAACAGAGTGAATTGGGCACAGCCTTACAGAATTAGTCAGAAAGCTGGGTATAGTACTTACACCCCCAGAATTCATACTGTGCAGTTTGCCTTTAGGCAGATTGGTTCTGCAGACCGAAAGCCACACACAGATACTACAGCAGAGGCTGTTCATGGACATGGCAAAAGGTAGAAGCCTCTTTAACCCTGTGCACACGTAAATTTGTGTACAGCTGTGTACAGATGTACACCTGTGTGTGGAGCACAGCCCAGGGGCATTAACTGAAGCCTGAGGTGGAGGATGTGCTTTTGCAGTTCATGTTTTAGAACACCAAACTCCCCAGCATTAACATTTTCTTCTTTCTACGGGGTCTGAGACATGGTTTGTGGAAATCAGACATCGATTTGGCTCTCATGTTTAAGTAAAACCTGGGAACTGGGGAAGGATATGAAATGTCCAGGTCAAGATGTAGATTAATTAAACTTTCTTGTTTAATTTGCAAGGCTTTTCTTTTGCTATCTCTTAAATGTCTGTATGAGAGTGGGGTGCCATTGATCATCAATGAATCTGAAACAACATGTCGGGTCTTCTTTTGACTAACAAGTATGATTTCATAGTGCAGGTTACACCTGGCCTCTTTTCACTTACAACTTATAATTTTTTGTATCAAAAAAGTTCATACTTTATATGGAAACCATAAAAAAACTAATATGACTCATAAGATTTGAAAACAATTCTTTCCTGTTTAGGCACTGGAAAAATGAACAGATGCAATACATGCCATCAAACTAATTGTCTGGAAGAGGTGGAAACACTCTTCACTTCTGGGTTACGTTGCCTGGCAGAAGTGTATTTGCTGCCCAGCTTTTCTCTTATTCCTATAACATTTCATGTTACACAACATTAAAAAGCTCACTGGAAGAAGTAGTAAACAATCAAAATTTTCATGAGTTAAGCTTTGAATCCCTCATTTATCTAACTGATATAGCCTGGATATTTACTGATATAGCATTCCATGAGAGACAAATTATCCTTATGTGCTTCTAGGTATCCCCAGCAATCTATAATAGCAAGCTTTATAGTGACAGCGAGCTAGGAACATAGTGTGTGGCAGGATTATACAGGGAAAGCTATCTGGGTTACAGAAATAAATTCTGCTTCCCCAGAATAGCTGATGCTATTTCAGTCTTTAAATCATTTAATTTAAATAGTTCCTGTCTTGAATTGTTGACAGTCTCCACATTAATGTCTTGGGTTTTTTTAAACCTTGCCATGTAGACTTTTGATGAATATGTATATATATCCCCCTCCCTCTGGTTATGGAGTTAGACACTAAAAACCTGCAGTAGTCTATAAAGAAAGCCTTGAAAATTAAGTAATCTGTTATTAGCCTAACTTTTGTAGCCCATGATATAGATTGGTCCTCTTCCAATGGCCTAGCTCTCTCCTCCTTTATAAAAAGAAGAGGAGAAATGTAAGCTTTCCTGGTAAAACTGCAGAGACAGGAACAGAAAATACAGCTGTGCCAGTGAAGCCATGCCATTCTCTGGTGGATTTTTCCTTTTTGTCCATTTTCCTATAGTCCTCTGTGCCTGTTTTCCTTCTGCTGGTCCTTGCTGACTCTCATTGATAGTGAATATGGGGAAAGCTGTTTTAGAGGGGAACCTGAACTGTCCTTTTTCTCTAAAAACAAATCACATTTGAACCATTTTGTCATTCCAGAATTAGGATTTCACATTTCACTCCTTCTATCCTAATTGTTATGTTGCATCAGTTGTTCTAACTATTTTTGTGGTTCCCTTCGAAGTGTAGAGCAGGGGGATTGTTTTGGTTTCATGGAAATTTGTTAGGATTTGGGATAGGCTGCTGTTCATATCTAGTAAAAAATTTTGGTGCAGACAGCAGAGATTTGGGTGGAAATCTTTATGGAATGGGGTGGTGGGCACAAAAATATGCCCAAGCACCAGGTTTGCAATAGTAAATAGTGAGAGTAACTAATTGTACCTTGAGCTCCGAGGAGACACAAAAGTCTTTTGAACTGGAGCTGTTGTGTGCAGCTGCCTTCTTAGTTCTAAGACCCCAGAGGAGCAGTAAACCAGGTGCAGGATCTCTTCAGCTGCTCCCTCTTCCCACTCTCTGCAGGGCAGGCGGTGTGCTCTGGACTGGTGCACGTGCAGGGCAGGAGGCTGGGGGCAGGAGGGGAACGGTGCCAGTCCTGTCACTGCTCTCTCTGGGGACTTGGACTCACGATTAGAAAGACTTTGCATCAACATTCAGTTACCTCTCTCTGGCATCTGAGTCTAGCATAACTTACAAATCTAATTTGTCTCTTAATTTCGTATGAGACATTCCGTCTTTAAATTTGCATGCTGTGAGAATCACTTGAAACTCAGTTCTGCCACAGCCAGTTGACTGTGTGCTCTGTGGTGCAGTATATGCTGCCTGCTCGCCCATCAAAGAATCCAGAGAGTGCTTTGTGGAATTTGTACAAAGTGTCTGAGGGTAGTGCTGAAAGGGTGGTTAGTTAAAGTGTTGCTAGCTCTTCACTTGGGAAAACTCAGAGAAATCTGAAACCACTAGTATACAAAAGTTATTTAATGTAATAACAAACAAATGTAATTAATATTCACAATATATTACACTTTCAGTTTAAAGAGATCGTTAGAACCTTGGTTTTGGCTGGTTAATGGTATAGGCTTTGAATTTCTGAGTTAGGAATGTTTTTAAATCGTGAAAGAATTAGTAACACCCATAAAGGATCTTAGCATAACAGCTCTTCTCAGAGAATTTAATAATTAATATCAAATCTGTAAGAGGAAGTTGTTTGTGGTTCAAAATAAATTATAGAAGAAATCAACAGAGAAATCTCTCCTGGCAAACCTTGTGTATTTATTTATGTCTGTAAAAGCAGTGCCTGATGAGAAGGGAATCTAAACTTTCCTTCCTTGCATTTAGTCATGTTTTCCTGCATCTTTGAGACGGTTGAGCCTTTTAGCTGGCTTCCTCACTAGAAACAGAAAGCATTAGATTTGCTTACACAATGATACTGACAGCAGAATGGATGTTTAAAATGAGACTTCTAAGACACACCAAAGGTAACAAAGCTTGTGACAAACTGTCTTGATTACCCAAGGTTATTTTTGTTTTGAGATTTTCATTCAGCCTTCTATCTTTACAAGCTACCTGCTTGCAGCCATGGCATATTCCTATTACTTGCTTTGATGTATTAAGTATTTCCAGTGAGTTTAATAATTTTTTTTAGCTTGGTTCAGAATTTGTGTCTGTGAGTATCATATTTTGGGATCAGCACAAACAAGTTGGATATATTTGCAAAGCTCCTGTTGCAGTTCTCCTAGAAGCACATATACCTTCTCTGTTGGTGTTGTTGGCTTGGTTTGATTTTTCCCCCCAGAAAAGACAGTGAGCTTCTTTCTAAGTTTTGTTGGTATTGCAAACAAGACTACGTAACTGGAAATCATTTTCCAGTAAATATTAATAATAATCTTTCCTTCTCCATGTAGTCTTCGTTATCTAAGATGAAAAGGTAAAATGTTGGATTTATTTTCTTCTCTTGTACAATATTTATTTTAACAGCGTTGCCTCTGTGGGTGGGCTTTCAACTAAAAAACTTTCAGTATTTCTAACATGTCTATTGTCACCAGGATTTTTGTGTAAGAGGGTGATTTAAAATATTATTCATTGGAAAATTTCAGCTGCTTTGTTTGTGCTGATCTAATTGTTGTATCCATGGAAACTGGAGGGCTCATGCCAGACAGCTGCTGCGTTCTTCTAAAACGTTACTGAAGTTTGTCAGTACAAAACCACACAGGCCAGTTCCCAGTCTGCAGGCATGGATATTGGAGATTTTCTGCAAGATTATGTAAAAGACATGGTGAATCTTCTAAAGTAATTTTTTGTTTTATATCTCCCTGTAGACTGTCATTTAACAAATTGAAAATTTGAGCTGACAGCCTCAAACACATAATGGTGCACCCTTTGGAACAGCTGGATAAAGCAAGGAGCAGAGAGGAGTGACTTGAGTCACAGGAGAAGTCAGTGGCAGCCTCAGGGGAAAGAAAATATGGGTAACACTTGGGAAATTGTTCATTATTCACTCAGGCACTGATGGAAACCTTACCATTGGTATAGCAGCGAGCAGCATCCCACAGTTCAAGTGTATGTATTTGAAAATCCTATCCAAAAATAGCCCTGCTTGCTGGCATGGTGCCAGAGTGCATTTTTAATAAAAGTAGTTTAGTAGCACTGTAGTAAAGCTTGTGTATTTGTTGTAACTTCATGGCAGAAGATTTTTTACCAGAAATAGGTAAAATGCAAGGTTTTGAAATATTACCGTGAATAGTCTATAGTGGATGTCTGCACTAGAGAGCAGTTGTTCTAGGCAAGTCTGGGTCTAGCTGGAACTTTAATACAGGCGTGGCTTTATTCATGAGCAGTCCTAGTTGAGTCTGTGCTACCAGGGCTCCTCTAAGGGAAGATCTAAAATAAAGCTCTCTCGACTGCTTTCATCTTTTTCTATCCCAAAACTATGCTGGTTCTGGGGGCCAAACATTGTAAGGCTTGTATGAGTTTTTACTTGACTCTTTGATCAAAAACGCTGTAGATTTCAGAGGGAGTTGTGAATACTGAAGTGTGTTTAGTATTGAAATTCTACATTGAAAGTGATTTGTCAGTGAGATTATATTGGAGTCACCTTTCTGTACAAGATCTGTTTTTCAGCAACCTAAAATTGATTAAAGTTCATCTGGTAGGAAGCTCTGAGTAAATAAATCTTACTGCCTTAATAGATCCCTGACTGAGATGCAAATGAAACGTTCTACATCCTGTGTGTGGAATGAACACAGAATTGTTTTTCTAGAAGTCCAGTAGAACTTGAAGTTCTGATTCTGTACCTATGATAGTTCTATAGTAGCAGACTACAAATAACTTCCTATACATTAACTGTCAGTTTTGAACAAGAAATGGAAGCAGACTCAAGTCCTGCAATGACAGCTTTGTGGGGTTTTTTGCTTCCCTGTCTTACACTGAGCCAATTTTCAGTGGAGGCCTTTGTGCTGATGACAAAATCCTCTGCAAAAGCTCTTTTCAGGAGAAGGCTGGGGATGGAGTTCTGGCTTTGGGTTGAAGCCTACAGCAGGGTTTGCAGCACAGACCAAGTCTCCCCTGTGGTTTATCTACAGTGTAGCTTGCTTATGAGTGCAGTGAAAAGGGAAAGATTGCTTACATTACACCAAAGTGGTATTTCTTTCTTGATGGAGATGTCATTCCATCTTCTGAGAGCATCAGCAGTCATTATAAAGCATTAACGTTGGAACTAGTGGCTCTAGTCTGCAGTGCCATGTAAGAATCTGCTGAAAAAACACAGCATAATAAAGGTACAGCTCATGCTGTGGGCTGCACAAAGCTTTGTGCCAGCTCGGGTGAGAATGACTTCGGTCATGTAAACAGGGGGCCACTAACACAAAATGCCACAAAGGCATTTTGGCTGTGCATGTTCCTGTCTTTGTAGGAAGCCATGTCTTTAGTATTTGCATGTAAGAATTATATGTATGGAATTTGCAAGCCCAAAAACTGTATGTGTAGAACTAAAACTCAGCGTCAAGGCATGCAGGAATGCAGAACAGGTGTTTTCTGGTTTTTTTGAATGAATTAAATTTAAGTCTTTTAGACTGCTTCTTAGTCTCTTGATATTGATTTCAATCACTTAGTGATCGTTTAGTTGTCAGTTAAGGCATAGGTGATTCTATTCAAAAGCAATGACAACAAAAATCTTAACATTATTTGAAAGAATGAACCACTACTGCCTGTGCAACAGTAAAGAGAAGGAACCAGTTCTTTATTTGTCCTTGTCCTCCATCTTCTCTCTTACATAACATCTTCCATCTTGAATCCTTGCTTTGCAAGGAACTGCAAAATATTTTTGAAGCAATAATTTCTATAACTGAAGCTTGGTTCAGAACAGCATTCCAGTCTGACAGGTCGTTTAGGAACAGAGGAAATAATAATGTATCATGATGGACTAGAAGAGATAGCTGGCACTCCATAGACAAATATTTACCTTTGCTTTATGCATTTTTTGGGTGGGTTACATTAAAATTAATGAACTGCTGCTCTCTTTGAAGGTTTATTCTTTTCTATATGCGAATTGCAGTGTCGTTAGGGCAGTGCCACTGCAATCTGTGTGAGAGGGGAGGTGTCAGTTGACCAGGGAACATCCAATCCAGCTGTCTCTTAACCTCTGTTATTTATATCCATTTTTGTACATTTTGTTTTGTTTTTGCATGACAAGTAAAGTGTTCTGAAAGAAAAGCATTTAAAGCAAACCAGAGTCAGCTCCAATACAAGACTTGATATTGTAAATGGGTAAAGAATTTTTTAGCCCATTGAGGCAATGAGATATTTACTATAAAGGCTTCAAGATAAAAATGAGTTCTCATAAGCACATGATTAACCTGATCTAAGGTAATGAATACTCCGGTACTGGGAGGCAGATAGCGTTAAGGAAAAAAAAAATATCCAGAAGCAGTAAATTCATTTTGTCACTTGAGGCTTGATCCAAAGCTTGTGTGAATCATGGAACTGAAACAGAGGCTGACAGCACCGAATCTGAAAACTTGCGTTGCCAAGAAAGCTTAATTTGAGAAGAGCTGGTGAGTTTTCTCTCTTTGTCTTGGCCAATGCCTCAAAAGACAGGAAGGGCATTACAATTTCTGCATGATAAGAGGGTTTTGGAAACAACTTAAAATATAAACGAGATCCAAATACTATTACTTGTTTTCATGTTGTCATATCTCACTATAAAATTTTTTTAATACATCTAACAATAATAAATTTTCAAGGCTAAGGTCTCGCAATGTATTCGCATTTTTAAAATATGTATTTAATTATTCCAATACTTTTTGTTTATATGTGGCATAAAAGATGTTAGCAGAAAATATACAGGAGGAGAGACTGTAGCCTCCCCAAGCATGGTAGTTAAGCAGGTGCCTTCCTACTCATCAAGGAGAGGCACAGGAACTTGCCAGGGCTCTGGAGCAAAAGTCCCTTGCACCTTTTCTGTAAAACATCTGTGCTTTGACGAGAAAGAGCATTTATTGCAGCTAGAAATACAATATATTTGACTGGGTGCTGTGGGGGCAGTTACCTGTCAGTTGGCTGCGAGAAGAAAAATTTCTAACCATACATCAGCTTCTCTCCAGCAGAGATCAAAAAATCAGACTGCCAACTTAGATTTCCCATTCTGAAGGATTCTCGTGAATACAATAACTTACCATTTCCAGCAGCATACCAGTGAGGTGTGTACACTCTTTGGGGAATATTTCTGATGTTACTGCCTTGACTGGAATAAAATCAGGCACAGGAACAAGGCTGGAATGAGGCTGATTAGCAGTAGCCTCTGCTGTCTGCATGTACAGGAACAGCTTATGAAATATCCTCTGATTCTGCCCGAAATCTTTTGGCCTCTCAGCCAACAGGAAGCATCAGTGGGGCATGGGGCTCATCAGCCCGAGCCTTCAGTGCAGATCTGCCTGGTAACAGTGGTGGGAGCACACACAGGTGAGGATGAGGGGGGACTGTTCATTGATATTTTCACCATCACGTCTTCCAGATGTGCTCTGAGATGGTCAGGAGGCCAGGAAGCAGGTTTGGAAATTGATTTCCCTGCGCCTGGTGCTTGCAGGGTTTACAGCAGCCACACTCAGGCATGTGACAAAACACCTTTCTTGAGTTCCTTTGCCTGGCTCTCTATGCATCTTTTTTCTCTAATTTTACATTTGGGTCTTCTACATCCTTGGAGAAGAGGAAATCACCAAAAGTAAGACCAAAGCACAGCAAGTGCTTAAATAATTTCACTTGTATTTAAACCTCTGAGGTCTCTAGCACTGCAGAGAAAACAACGTCATGGGGAAGGATATTTGTTCACAAGGAAAAGCATTTTGGATTTAGTTACCTAGCTCAGTCTGGACACATGGCATGAAACTGTGGGGATTAATTTTTGCATTATTAAAGGAAGCTTCTTTTTCTCTTGCAAAGCTTTTATGTCCTAGCCAGCAATGTTAAACACCTTTCAAGTATACGAGAATCTTGCTAACATTTTCTTTCTGGTTTGTTTTTATTACTTATCATCGATTACAGAGCAGATGTACAAACACTGCAGGTTTACAGAATGTGCTACAGTCTTCCCTAAGCACATGGTTAATGTTTCCTTTAGAAATGTTGCAGCATAATTTACCTTCAGGCAATGCAAGTTCAGCTCTGCAGCACACCTCACTAAATACACGCAGCCTGTCACTGGAACCCAGAAAACTACTGGGTTTGCTTGCCCATGACTCAGGTTAGTCACCTCCTGTGAGGGTCTGAGGTGCAGCCAGGTGACTGCTCCACCAGCAGTACCAGGGATTCCAGCTTCACTGGCACAGCTGACAGCCCTGCTGCAGAGACCCCCCTCTGATACAGGAGCCTTCAACAAGCAAAGCAGGACCTTGAGATGCTTGTGTGCAGCTTGGGCAACAACGTCAAAAAACATACACTTGGATCAATATTCCCAGTCCTGTTAAGAGGAATTAGATTATACGTTTTAGTTTTTGGAACATAACCCAGGGGGACATCCATACGTTATTCTTCAGTGATGGGGTAGCACGCGGGTTTAGGAGGTGTTATTTCCTTGCAAGTTACTTTTTAGTAAATTGTGTTTCCTACCAGAATGGAGTGATATTCAAGGCTGAGGTGTGTGGTACAGATATAAACCAACATGATACCCTCTCTTCACACAGGCCCTTGCACCTGAGTGGGTTTCCTGATGTGCCAAGACACAGAGATCTCTTTCTTTTGTTTCACTAGTGTGAAAGTTTAAGTAAGAAATTATTCCTACTTTTTTTTTTCCCTCCCTCTGTCTGGCCTCAAATTCCCTAAAAACATCAGCTATGGCATTCTTTATGGGCTTTCTGATCTTCCTGCCACTTGTCCATAAGGACAAGTCTAAGGTGAGATCAATCCTTACTGTCTGGTGCTAGCAGTACCCACTGTTCCAAAGAGCATCTCTTTTGTCTCAAAAGACTGTTATTAAATAAGAAACCTACTTTTTGACCTGATCTGAAAAAAAAGTAGCAATTATCCTGTATGTATTTAGGTGAAGAAGGGAAGTTCTTTAGTTCTTCTCTCCCTTCCTTTGTCAGAAACATGCACTGTTATGGAAGGTTACAGAAGGAACCCTTGCAAGCCTTTTAAGATTCAGGAAAGACCCACCACATGTAGACTTTTACATTCCTTTTATCTGGTTTTTCTGCATTTGTTTTTGTTCCAGCTCCTGCCAGTGTGCAAAAGGAAAAGCATGTTCAGGTGGAGAAAATACCATTGTTCCTAATGTCAGAGTGCTACATACATGGGTAGATGAAAAGAATGCACGTTTTTTATTCCATTCCCACAAAACAGACCCCACAGGGAAATTCTTTAAGTTCTCTCCAGTTAAGACCCCAGCTGAGTTTCCTTCTTACCTTCTCCCCACACACAAACCCATGACTTGAACTGAGTGTGAAAGGAGCAGAGGCGGGTATGGACAGTGGATACAACCCTGCACATTTCCTTTGGGCTCTCAGCAGTGTTTTCCAACACTGTTGCATTTTGTGTTTATAGCACAGCAAAGACTTTCTTGCTCATTTAATTTTCTCTTCCTGTGCTGCAAGGCTTAGTTCATTAGCTTAAAAGAGTGTCACGCTTCTGGAGAGCAGAATATATTTGGCAGAGGTTTTGTGGATAGTAATTATCTAAAAATTCAATCAAGCCATTTTTTGATTGATTTTTGGGATGAGATATATAGGCTTCAGTGGAATTAATTGCATTCTAATATTTTTTAAATTTATGTTTTAAGCATCAGATTGCCCCACCACTCCCATTTCCTTTGGTACATTTATTTTTTCCTCTTACCAACTATATACAAAGTCTCTTCTAGGTAAATTCTCTGACTGTATTGATTGGTTTTTTTTTTTAATTATGTCTTCCACTTCCAGTGATATTAGTATTGTAACACCCATGTAGCTGAAAAGAATTACAGAAGGATAATTTTCAGTCTTAAAATGCCATTGGCCAAGCAAGCAGACTTTCTTGAAAACTGCAGAAGGTACATAAACATAAAATAACACTGATTGTGACTGATGACCATTTCTTAAGGAATATATTTTCATGGCATGAACTACATGTATAAGGCTTAAGGAAGTATTTTAAATAGCAGAGAAAACAAAAAATGAGAGACCTAGATTACAAAAGCAGCATTATGACAGTAGTACTAAAGCTGCTGTTATCAGACATTGCTTGCTGATGGACCTCGATGAGAAAACGTTGCTCAGAAAAATGCCCCATCAGTGCTGTGATACCATCACATCCCTGCTCCAGGACTGAGCCAAAAAAAGCCTGTTCAGATCTGCATCTCTTACATTTTCTGCTGCAGTGGATTAGAAAGGAACGAAGAGGAATTCTCAGAGACTGATTTATTATTAACCTGGTTGTGCATTTTTTGTTCTGTATCTGTTCTGTATCAGTTGCATAGACTGGTTAGGAAGAAAGTAAGACTGAAAATTCATGTGGAGGAAAGCAACAAAGCCAACAGCAAAAATGGCAAGAAAGGCTTGAACTGCCTGTGTAAACTTCTTCCCTCCTGAATTCTCCTGAGGATGAGTGCAGTCTCAAATGTCTGATGCACTGGGAACATGAACCTATTAAGTGGCACAGGAATCCAGTGTGAAGACAATGGTTTTGGTAAAATTGAAGGTGCCTGATTTTGGGGCTGGAGAGGGGGATGAGGTTATCTGTATTTACATCAGGAGTTGACACTGGAGGTTGGTATTCCCCTTTTTTCTAATAGCAGAGGAATTTTTTCTCTGATTTGCTTAGCTAAAATAATTTGGTTTTCTCAAGAGTATCTGATAAGAGGAATCTGGAAAAAAAAAGTGGTGTTAAAACCAACGTGCATTTACTCCATAGCTGAAGTTTCAACTTTTTCAGCTGTTGTTTTCCTATTGTTTAAATGGATCCTACTTCCCCTTGTAAGCAGAATAGGTTTTCAGGTTTGGAGCACTGTGAAGGTGTATAATAAGGGAACTGAACAGTGTGAACCCTTTGGGACTTATTTCTTTAATATTTGGAGCAACTCTACTGCCAGTAGGTCCTGCAAGTACACAGGGCACTGCAGTGACTGTTGTACCTGCAGTTACTAATTTGTAACCCCAAAGGCATCTCCTTCCTTATCTTTTTGAGGCAGAATGTTTTTAAAGAAATTAGGATGAAGTTTGTTAAATATTAACCACACATCACTTGAGCTGTGGCTGTTTAAAAACTGTCTGGTTTACCCTTCATATTCTGCTATCCTATTTTATAATGTAGAAAAATATTTACTTTAATATGAATTTTAGTTTCTATTCCAATTATCTTGTGTTATCTTATAAAGCTACAATTTAAAAGGCAGGCTCCGTGAGAGCCATTTGTGTCAAGCTCCTGTGTCTAGCTCCTACTTCACCAAGAGAAAAGTTAATGGTATTGTCCCTCCAGACCCAAGAACCTTTCTCAGAGAATGTGGACTCTGCTGGATTTTGGTGTGTCATCTTCTCATTTATCCTTATTTTGTAGCAGCTGGAACATTGTTCCAATCATAATTTCATAAACCATGTGTTCAAGGCCATAAAGGAAAACAGGAACAGTTTGCATGGATTTTCATTCCAGGTTTGTCCAAGGGTAAGTAGTCACTGGCATTTTCATTCATTTGCAGTTTTAAAGTTCAGACCAAGGTCAGCAAACCTGAGGCTTACCAATAACTGAGGTGCTAATGGAGTAAGAGCAAGAGAGAAGGAGAAAGTGGTAAAAATTAAAGGGAGTTGTACTTTAAATCATAAGCAATTGCAAAACCAAAATCAGAGCTACTGTCTAAGAAAATGCCAGCGCTCCTGGAGTAATGTGTAGGGTCTGTGTGTAAAGGATTGTTTCCTTTCAATAGGATTTACGGTTTGTAGACAAGAGTTATATTCTGTACTCTATGGCAAGAGATACATCTATTTCAAATATTGTTAAAACCCCCTAGAAACAGAGATCTTGCTACTCATGTAATCACTGAGCCGTGGCCCGCTGCAGGCAACACTTAACAAGAAGGGCAAGTGCAATCCATTGCAGCTGATAACTCCTAGGGCGGTAAGGAAGTAAAAAACGTGAGGCCACGTTCTATTGTTTGAAGGAGTGGCTCAGCCAGTGCTCAGCGCTGCTGCTGGACTGTCCCCCCTTGCTGGAGTCAGGGCAGTGCTGCAGCCCCGCAGCCAGCCCTGGAGTGCTCCGGGGACAGACCCTCCACGGGCTGGGCCCAGCCCTGAGCCACTGCGCTGTCCCCTGGATCTGCTTCCCTGCCACCCCCTCTGCCTGCAGGGATGAACGTGCTGCAGCAAGGGGAGCAGCAGGACCGCTGGCTTTGCCCTCTGAAAGCACTCGCCTTTGACATCAGTATGGCAACAACTCAGTCACAGCTGGGCTGCAGCTCCTCACTACCAGTTCAATTAGCAAAGTGTTTGAGGATCTGTTCTAGAGCTTCAGTGTGTTTTGTGCTGCTAAAAGAGGCACTTCAGTGATTCAAGGTGGTTTCAGAAGCAGGTCAAAGGTTGCCACTAAAGTCATCAGGAGTCTGTCACTTAAAGTATTTTTATTGACAGGGTTTTTTTACAAGCATTTGCTTTCTATTATTTTCACCAAAATAAAGCATATAGCATACAGTGTTTTCACACATTTAGGAGATAAATAAGCGTATCTCGAATTCTTTAATGCCATGATAATATATGTAATACAAAGTGATTTCTTCATTGATTTTAATTTTAAATACAGCTTGTTTGCCTTTGTTTTTAAACAAAACTTTTATTGTGTTACCATACATTTCCCTTGTTAACTTACAGATGTTTAAATAACAACTGGGAAAATACAGTGATGTGTACTGCTAGAGATAAAAAGTTGCTCTATTAGGATGAAATCTGTGTATCAAGTTACCAACCTGTAAATTAAAAAAACCCAACACATTAAATGAATGCTGCCACTTGAAATGATGAAGAAAACCTTAAAAGAATAACAAATACTTCACCTTCACCTCCAATTTGTTTGTAGAATAATAAGAAAATAATCCAGTTTTTGTATTTCCACACTGATTGGTATGCATATTAATTTACCTTCTACTTGTTTGCAATTATAAATAAATAGAGGTATAAAGACAAAATCTCATACTGCCATTCCCTTGAATTTACCAGCTACAGTCAATGCATAATTTAAGATCATAAATACTTTCCCATTCAACTTAATCAAATATCATAGGACTAACTTCATGTGCTCAGTTTCGTGCTGCATAGTTGAGAAAGGAAAAAATCTGGTGGCACTTGGCATCTTTAATGGCACTTCTTTCAGCAAAGGGTAGGATGCATTTGTGTCACTAGCCAGGGTTACCCTGCAAAACACTAAGTAAAGCAACAACTCCTGTGCTGTGTGCCAAGCTTTAGCTAATGGTGCAAGGATCATCGTTGCTTGGTTTCATTTCCCCTTCCAGCAGCAAAGTGATCACAGCTTTGCTCAAGTAGCTGCACGTTCCCTTTTTTCCAAGTGGGTGGGTGTTGTAGAATTCAGTCATGTCACTCTGCAGAGAGGGAAAAGAGGCTGCCATTAGTGTGAATGTGGAAAGCAGCCACACACAGGGAAACAAGAACAACATCAGATATGTTAAAAATGCAAATGTGTTTTTTGGACTCTAAAATGGGAGAATAATTCTGCCCAATTTTCAGAATTCTCCCTTATGTACTTACCTGCATCTATTTCCTCACTGAGTTTTCCAGGACTGCACAGATACCACCTTCTTAACATACTTGAAAATGTCATAGCTGTCAGAGAACAACTGCTGTCCTAAAACAGGCAGCTGCGTGATGCCTGTGTGCTGGAATGGTGAGCCAGGGCCTTGGGTGTACACGAGGTGTAAACTGACTGAACATTTATTCAGAAGGAAAAAATCCAAGATCCAAACCACAGGTAGCACATGAACTCACTCATTAATCAGATCACCAAAATAGGTGTCCTTCACTGAACACCTGCTTTTCGCAGTTAGTGACATTAAAACACCTGCTTACTCTCGAATTATGTATTAGCTGCTCTAAAAAAGGTTCAATGCTTTAATTCAGGAAATTGGTTACCAAGGGCAGAGATTGTGTGGAGAAAATATTAAGACTTCTGTAGTTTTAAGGTGTGTCTGAACTTACTAGAATAAATACTTTTGATATTTATTACATGTTAACAGGGAATTAACAAAATTCAAAAGATTTGCAAATCCATTTAATGGAAGACCATAGTTCAGACAAATCAGGAGTTTCTAGCAGTGTTAGGAAACCTTGAGACAGAACACCCTAAGAACAATCCCAGACAGGGTTACAGTTAACTGCTAAAGACATCCACCTGGGAATATGGGAAAGCCAGGTTCTAGAAAATTTTAATGCAAGGAGCTGAATTTCCAACAACAATCTTAAGTACTATTCACAACTCTAAACTGAGGGCTCTTTCTAAGAGACAAAAAGGCATTATTCTAAGTAGGTCTGGGCTTGGAGGAAAAAAAATCCATCACTTCAATAGAGGCTAGGGCAGCACCAGTAAAAACTGGGGTTTTCATGGAGTTTTCCTTTCTGTTTGTAGCCGTTGGGGATTTGCAGCTTGTCACAGAAGGCAGTAGCAAATTCCAGATGCTGTGTGGAGCTGGCACTTGAGAGCCATTTGTGTGGATGGTGGGCGGTTTTGCTATGGCCACAGAGTCAATACCCTCCAACATGGACCAAAAGGATCATAATTTCCAGGAAATTGTGTTCTTTTCTAAACAAAGGTATTGTGCAAATTGACATGTTGCTGGGGCTGGGTATCTGGCTTGCTTTCAAGTCTTAGTACAAAAAAAAAATCAGTGGCAAAAAAGTGAACATTGAAACATTTGAAAGAGTTCTTAAGCAGCACATGCTTCCTCATCTTTTAAAGGAGCTAAATTCAGCAAGAGAAAGGGCTGTTGCATGTCAATGTTATGAATCAATAGAGTCTTCAGAGCTAGCACAGATAACTTCAAATATATTGTGCACAATAAAATGCCAGCTGGAGCGAGGAAGATCATTCTCAGTAGCGCTGGGACTTGTCCCACTGCTTTACTCTTATCTCCTCCTTCAACCAGGCCAATAAACCTGGCTTTATTACAGAATTTCAGAGCCTTGAGGCAGCAAAACTTGTGGTGAGAATATTTAGAGATCTTTAAAGCATAAAACCTGTAATTCTAGTGAAGTAAATATTAAAAGCATTTATTCCTCTATTTGAATTTTAACCAAAAGTTTGCCAGTTCATGAATGCAACTCTAGCAAAAAAATCAGTAACTAAGAACAGTTCTGTATTTCAAGTTCTTACTTTAATATTGTCCATATGAATTCTCTGGTTATTAAAGTTTTCTTAGTCTCTGTGTACATAAGATCCTAAGTTCACACTTCCTCGCTGAGCTTTAGTTTTTTGTTTTTTGTTATTTTTAACTCTTCTCTGTTCTAGTGTACCTCCTAATGAATTCTTTCCCCTTTGAGGATAACTCTTCCAGCTTACTGAGACTCCATTTCAGAGCCATGGAACACTGAGTATTCTCCTTACCATAACATTCTGAATTTACAACTCAGCAATAAAGTGCAGCTCTTTCATCTCTGCTTAGAGGCTCTTTGCAGACCTAGGCAGCACTTGGGTATATTAATTTCGTATTTGTGTTCCATTCTGAACTTCTATCAATTGCTTTTTACTCTGAACTGCATGGAATTAACGTTTAGAACTAACTTCAATAAGAATGGTAAATTCTGTAAGACAGCAATATTTTACTCACTTGATTTTCAGCTCCCTTTGGACTACTGTGATCTTTCTGAAAGTCATGAAATGCTTCTTGCACCACTTTGTCCAAGTCCACTTTGTCCTGGAACTCTAGCTCAGGATTTCTCTCCAAAATAACAGATATAACCATCAGCAACTAGAAGGCAGAAAAAGATTGCAAGACTTTAAATTTCATTTTTTAAAATTCAGGTTACATAATAGCACTGCTAGTAATTGCATATGCCTCTTTCAAGCAGGAAGCTATTTAATAATGGCTCATGTAACAGTGCACAGATAATAGAATACTGACTTTGATAAAAGAATCACTGGAAAAGCAGGCTTTTATGAAAGGTTACAATTGCTGGTGACTGTCTAGGTAAGGGCACAGTGTAAATGATTGACATTAACATCTAACTTGGCTGGAAGCCAGGGAAGTTATCTTCCATTTTATTCAGTTCACTGTGTGGTTGCACAAATGCTGGTGCTCAGTGGAAACCAGCAAACACTGAACTCCAGCATTTGGTATTCTGAGGCATAATCACAGATGGTAAAATTCTGTTATGACAAAGCTTATAAAAACCAAAGACAATAGTCAGCAGTAAAGCCTCAGTCCATCAGAATTTACGTTCCTTATATCTGAAAGGGGTTTAAAATAGCAAGGTGATGATGAGTGTCCTGTGGTAGTATCTACAAGTAGGCAGTGGAGTCTGCACTGGCCACCTTGGGCTTGGTAATTTTGTTATCTTTTAGCAAAAACTGGGGATGATCCGGCAACCAGCCTGACCATGAGCTGTGAGCCAGAACTGAGAGGGGTGTGCTGTTCCTGGGGAGGAGCACTCACAAGCACCAGGGCACGGACCTGGGGACTAACAATGAGTGCTGCTGACAGCACAGATGCCAGGTACCAACGGTGCAGCTGCTCCCGATCTGTTCTAAAAGCAAACATTGTGTGCAGTGGTGGGGAAGCATTTAAACAGCCTCTTGCTTTCCTGTTAGGATGAGGAACACAAGGAAATGGGAAGTTGGCCGATTCAGTAGTGCAAAGCTACTTACTAGACAGCCTCAGCAAAAAGGGAAAGCAGAATCCTTCCGAGGACAAACTGTTATTTTAGAGCAGTTTTCCTTAGATCTAGAAAATTGTCAGGAACAGGCATGGGCTAAGGACTTGCAGGAAAGGTGCACTGGAGTTATTCGATTTTTACCTCCTCTGACCTAATTGTATTGGTACTGTCATTAATACTTGCTGAAAGGAAGAACATCACAAATTCACTCTGTTCTGAACGTGTAACAGGAACCTGTTGAATCATAAACAATCTCTGGAGAAACCACTAAAGCAAGTGTTTATATGGAAAATGCTATTTCTTCAAATATTTGAGTCTAGGTTACTTTTTGGTTTTGTTTTAGGCTCTAACATGCTAATGCACACTATAAAATGTCATTAATTATTGGCCACAGACCTCTACGATGATCTGCCTGTATTGTGGCTGGTCAATGTTTTGCAGCATATCTTCAACTAGGAGGGAAAAATTCATTTCATACATCGTCATATCCGATAAGGTTGGTTGCTGAAAAACAAATAATACTTTTACTCAAAGACCACATACATTGAATCAAACCCACCCCCAGGCAGAGCCCACTTGCTTGCTGAACAAATAATATTCAACTAAGAAATAATGACCACTGTAGGATCAAAAAGGGAGCAGATTTTAGAGCTCGTGATTTGGAAAGAATCTTCTACACTTACGGTTTTATAAATAGAATATAATTTCTATAAATAGAAATAATTTGCTTTCATTCTATTCTAACTGTATTTTACTCCAAACAAAAAAGAAAACTTGAAGTTATTTTTTTCCCCAATTAACAAGTTACTCTAAGTAAAACATTGCGGCATAAAATAACCCTTAATGATAAAGTATTTCACCATTAATACTCAGGTGGAACAGCAATACCCGAGCCTCTCTGCGGGATTACCTGGGGCAGGAATCTCCCTGCCACGATCAAGCCGTTGGGGGTTCTCTCCAGGATCTGCCACACGCGATCGTAGAAGCCGGCGGGGGTTCTGTTCAGGGAGCCGTCCAGCTGCCTCCTGTTCAGCCAGCTCCTGGGGGCACACACGGACAGCCTCAGCAGGGCTGGCCCAGCAACGGCCTGCCGGGGGCCAGGCAGGCGAGCACTGACCCCAAAGCCATCTCCCGCCGCACGGGCTGCGCTCTCCGCGCCCAACGCAAACGCGGGCTCAGCCTGCAGAGAGCACAGCCTCGCCCTTGGGGCTGTCTGTGCTCTATGGAACTGCAGAAAAAGCAGCACCTGTGAAATCCACCCAGTGCGGGCCCGTAATGCTAGCAGATCAAGTTCATCAGGTCTAATCATATCAGAAAATGCATTCAGCAGAATTGAAGGCAGGGTTTCTTCCTGATGGTCTGTAGAAAATGAGTGGCCGGCAAATTTAGAAGATTCAACAGAATGGTTTTGTAAAACTAAGGCTTTGAGCAAACTGAGTTACATTCTTCATGAATCACAAATCTTGTTTGCCTTCAGAAGCACACTGTCCTCAGTTTTTTTCTTTTTTATGTAAAATCAGCAAGTCTGGAATTTAATTTTTCTATTTATTCTTCTCAGTGTTACTATAGGAATGGGGCTTTAGCCAAAATGTTTAAGACACCAGCAATGGAACTTGAAGAAATGGCATCCATGGGTATGATTTAATTGGTGGATTCATAAGACAGATTTAAGCCTTGTGTGGCAGTCCTGCAGGTATTTGACAGAGAAGACTTCCTCAAGTTATGTAGTCCTTAGTTGCTTTTGGAATTTTAAGTAGAAAAATCAACACAGACATTATTTTTTAGAAAAACTACCATTAAATTGCTGCTTTGCAACATGCCTTTCTGTATTTCTAACACCTGGTTCTGGTAGGCTGCTTGAAAAGAAGAAAAAAAAGCTGGGGGTGTGTGGGGGGGAAATTCCCTGGTCAACGTTAACAATATTGTTTTGCAGAACTTTTGTAGCCTAGTTCAAATTAATTCAGCACTAATAAGTTTGGGGTTTTAGTTTCTGCTCCATTTGTATTGGTAGATTAACATGACATGTTTAGAATAAAATTACTTGTTTGTAAAAGCACCTGTTCCTGCAGACACCAGTGTGCTTGATGAAATTACTAAAATATCTTGCATTAAAAAACCTTACTCTTACATACTGGAGAAATGGTGAGAATTCCTTCTGAGCTACAGAAAGTAAAAAGAACACTAATTCTGACACCTACATGCATGGTTTTGCACTTAAGTTTCGTAGTGTAGCTCACTCCCAGCTACACCAAAAGTCCAAACAGTGTGTTGCTTTGCATTTTTATTGGGTTTTTTTAAAAGTAAAAAAGGACAAAAATTATCACTAAGTGGTGCATTTTCTGAACAGGTTTGAGCTCTAAGTAAGTGGGATACAATTTCTGAGAACAAAGGAGATGTTTCAAGTTAACCCTATAAAGCCAGGGCTAAGCCAACATACAATGTGGGCTCTTTTCCTGTATAACTGTATTGGATAAATACAAGTTAAGAAAAAATGTCTCATAAATCACTTCTCAATTAAACACTAAACTAACAAAAAGTCGTATCTGCTATGACGGTTTCATCTTATTCTCAGTACAGCTCTGTCCTTGGATTAGGACAAGAAAACTTCCATAAAAGCAAAAAGACCAGTGGTGTGGTAAAAATAACAAGTTGTTTTCTTAATACAAAATAAGAAGTATTTCAGGATGTCAAAAATGCTCTGACCCACCTACATTAATAGGGTTGGGAAGAGAGTCCTGCAAACTGAATAAGCAAAGTGAGTTGTAGAACTGTTGGGACCATTAAAAGAACAAAGCTCCATTTAAAAAGGATTACTTGCAATCTTGTGACCTACATAAATAGATTAAAAAGTGTAATCTGTGGAGTCTGTGCTCGCAAAAATTTTACCCTCTGTGAAAACTTAGAGAGAGACTGTTAGGGAGGTAAATAGACCATTAGCCCTTCCTGTACGACAAATTAATTGGCAGTGAGATATGGTATCACATTAGCAGAGATCTTCTTCTGAAAAAATCCCAAGAGTAGGAAAAGCTGTCCTCAAAAAGAAAAAAAGAAAAAGAAAAGGAGGAAGAAAAAAAAAAATATTCTGTATTTCCTGGCAGGAAGAGAACTTTTAAAAACAAGTCACTAATGGGCAAGGAAAAACGACTTAGGAATACTGTACAGGGAGAAGTTAGAAAAGAAGTTAGAAGATTGAAAGTTTTGAAGGATGTGCTGGTGAGCTTTTGTACTCAGATAACCCAAAAAAAGAATCCTCATCCTCAGAAAATCAACCCAAGTGCCCTTCAGTGACCTACCCATCATGTGTTACAGGAATCAAAAGCAGCAGCTGCCGTGGCAACTCAGGTAAGATCTCTGACAAAAGGTGGTGCTTGAATTGTTTGAGACTGACTAAATTGTTTCCTAAACAGCATTAATATTTAATGGGAAATGCTGCAAAAGGTTCTTCTGCTATGGTTTTACAGGACAATGTCTGCACCAACTAAACAGCAAGCACTGATAAGCACAGCCAAGGCCCTGAAAAGCATCTGGGAGATACAGGACAGAGCCAGTGGGACTGAGAAATGAGGCACCGATTGAAGGAGCTCGTTTCTCAGGGATTATAGATTGGGAAAAACACAGGTGTGTTTTGAATAAAGCAGGAACACAAGCAGCAGGATGTGTGCTGTAATTCCTCTTTGTTGAGAGGAAAGGCCCATCATCCATTCAGTCAAGGACTACGGAAATTATCAGCAATATTATGTGCCAAAGTTTAACTCAGCTAGAAGTAAAACCAAGAGGAAGAGTTTTGACTTCACTCTTATCAATACAGTTAAGTGGAAATATTGCAATTTTAATTTTTGTCTTGCATACTTTGTATAACAATGAATGTTCTTTTTGGCAGCTGGTTACAGCTTGGAGAAAAGGTTCCAAGTTTCAGGCAGTACCACTATCTTAAGAATTCTAGGGAACATCTGCTCTTACTCATATAATAACCTAGAAGAAGGCAGGCACTGAACAGCAGACAAACTGCTCTTACAAGTTACTTAAGTGGAGGTATTAGGTAATTTCTGGCTCCTTTCCCCACATCAGAGTGTAACGGTTCACATTATAGCAGACAGATCTCTTTTCTGTGGCAGTAAAGAGACTTCCACAAAGATAAAGCTGAAAAGGGAATATGCAATAGAAAAGAAACAATTCTAGAAGCTGGGCCTATGTGAAAGAATGAAGAAGTGCATTTTTGCTACCTCCCCATAAAAAATTACATAACTGATTACAGATGCCTGGTGATTTCAGGTGCACACAAAGTAGTTCGGGAATGAAATGTACTTGAACAGTAGTTTCTGAATGAAAACAGCAGCCACAACCCCACACCTCGTTACCTGCCCGGCTGCTGAGGCTGCAGAATATCCAGCAGAAGCTGCTTCACCTCACTGGGGGACATCTGGTACAAGTCCTTGGCTGGCATATCCCCAGCACGGATTTGCAGTTCGTACTTCATAGCATGGATAATCCATCTACATAAGGGGAGGAATATATTTATTCATTAAATACAAAGTTTCCAAATAGGAAAAATTAGTCTAATAAAACAGCTCATAAGGATCCCACACAATCCTGCTATTTGGCTGTCAGGACGTGCATAAAATATCAGACAAATACTCTCCTACTCTTCCTGTTTGATTGGAACATGATACAAGCGGAAAGGGATAATGCACAGATTTTAAGAAATGTGTTGTGAAGCGTGTTTTCCACAGAAAAAATTGGTTGGACTACATTCCCTATATCCCATGTTCATTAAGACAAACATTTACCTGCCTTTTGATGTTAAAATTCCTACTCGGAATTATGCTCTGCCAATATATGCATTTTGCTGATGAGTTTTAAAAAGCCATAAAATTTACAATATTTTACATTTAAAAAGACTTCAGGGCTTATTTTTAGTTTTAGCCTTTGAAATTCCTTTTTGCAGTCTATCACACTTTCTTTTTCTGCTCCTTTTTGAAAAAAAATTTGATTCAATAAAAATATAGCAACAGTGAAGATTTTTTGCCTTAGGTATCAGAGAGGCAGAACTTGGCAAAGTATTGAAGGAAAATGCCAAGTTTTATTGTGCACATTATGTAAAACCAGTGCTCCAGCCTCTGATGCAATATCAAAGATGAAATAAGGTACAGATACATCTGAAGTCAGATAAGCACAGAGCTCAGCCACTTACCCTCTACTCTAATTCAGTTCAAGTAGGCATTACTAGCAAAAGGAAACTTAACTAGTTGTTCTTCAAATAGTCCCTAACACCTGATCAAGGCTTGGTTACATCAGAGCCTTTCTGTGTTTACCTGAAAATGCAGTGAGAGGTTTAGGCTATCATCTCTATAGCCACATTCTGTGCTCATTTAACTATTTAGCCAACAAGGTGCAGAATGTTTTTGCTTATGTAAGTCAAGTCATGTTCTTTTCTAGGGAGTTCTTAGTAACTACACAGAATTTGGAGATGCCTGGCCGGCTGACTCAGTGTTGCTTTACATTTGAGGTTTCCAGGACCATGCACTGGAGGTGCAGGATAGCAGGGAATATTAGGCAACATGGGCCCATTACATTATGTAGAACATAATACTTTCATTTATTTTAGCAGGTGAAGAGAGTCCTGCTCTTGTTACTGAGATTAACAACACAACTGGCTCAGGAATTCTTTCCCCACTCATGACTCAAAAGTGTCTGTGTGAGTCCATTGCGGGTATTTTCTCTTTGCAGTGGCCTACAAGCCACGCCAAAGTCAAGAGTGGATCTTCTGCTGAGCTCTTCACTGATAAGAGGTGAATTCAAGTCAGTTGGCTGGGAGTTTTTACAGTAATAGGGCTGTCAGAAACTTGATCTATTTCAACATGAAACCCTGAAAACAAATCAATAACAAGACACTAAATCAAATCATTATCAAACTGGAACGGCATTTCTGTGAGAAGGTTAATTTTGCTCACTGGAGTGGGTGATAACACTGAAATAAAGGAAATTGAATCTCTAGCATTAACCTTGGGAGAAAGAAAAAAAAACTGCAAAAAGGATTAGCCACAGAGAATAAGGAAGGGGAGGAAAGAGGAGTAACATGGATCTGTAGAGGGGACAGAAAAGCATTTAAGTGCAAAAGGATACTTCGAGTTAAATGTAATACACGCAATTTTTGGTTTTATGATGACTGGAATGTACGGCTAAAGAAGAAATATTAATCTTGTGTGCTAGAAAAAAGGCTGCTACTATCTACCTCCAGTGCTGAAATGCTGTATTTTTCTCTATGGAAAAAAAAAAAGGAAGATGAAACACTTAAGTTCTGATTCTAAAGCATGCTCACTGATTCTGTAAGTCTCAGTCAGTAGCACCTGGCCTCTTCAAAGAAGTGCTTATTCAAATGCATGTCTCTTCCTAAATGTGAAAAAAATTAATTAACTTCTGTGGGTAGCAAAGTAAATGCAGATACCATGGAATGTGACAACACTCCAGCACAGCCTATTTGTAGGTCACCTTGTCGGAGAACTAAATAGAACAGGTGGGAGGTAAATGATGTTTTAACCTCGATTCGAGTTTGTGCTTCTCTGAAGTCAGTCTATTCCCCTGCAATCCCAGTAGTAATAAAGAACAATAGGTACTGTACTGACCCAATCCGTATCTTCAGCATTCCACTGAACAGTTCTGGGGAATTGGAGATGATCCAGCCAATGTGGATGACGAGTTCCTGCTGCACCACGGCTTCTCGTTCATCTTGTAATTGGCATTTTTTATAGATCATGTCCTTAATCACTGCTGGTGATAAGGGGTTAGAAATGACTGCTTCCTCTTGGCCAAAAGCTCCCAGTGTCACCTGCGGTACAGTGAAAGCAATTCAGAAGATAGGGACAGGAACAAAAGCGCTGCAAAGCGATTCAGAAACTAAACTGCATCAACTCTGCTTTGCTTGTTAAAAATTTCACAGTACAAGAGTAGTTTTATGTCAATGGCTGATGCTTGTTAATACTGTTAATTGGATATTATTGAAGTAATAAACTTCACTAATATCCACAGTGAATATGGAATATATTTTTCCAAATTAAAATAAAAATACAAGACCACTGCTTTGGTTATAATCAGGACTGTACATTAGGTTTAGACAGTTACATAATTTCATACATTTCAGCTGTGGAGCTCAATTAAAATTCAGAATTAAATTTATAGTTTTGCTTTCTTATTTCCACTAGCATGTGAAGAGTTACAGCCTTAATTTTAAGAAAATATATTGCTGGTACTGGATTGTTTAACCACAAAAAAAGAATTTTGTTAAAATTCTGGTTTGTTTTTAATCTACTGTCAATAAGGCAGCAACACTAGTTTTTCTGCTATAATAAAGACTGTTATAACATGATCAAGGAAGGGAAGTTAGGTTAAGAAGTTGCAAATAGCCTCAAATCATGCTGCATGCAGGTAGAGTCTCCTCCACAGCTGAGCAGCGCCGGAAGCACAAACCCAGACCTCAGTCTGGACTAAGACAACAACATTGCATATAAGCAGGTATACACATACATATATTTAATACAAAAATACAGAAATATTCAATTAGTATTATTTGAAAGCAGCTATTCATGAACTTCATTAAAATTATTGTGCTGGGGAAGAAAAAGAATGTTCTCCTTAGGAAAGGAAAAAACACTGATAATTAAACTTTCTTTGAAACAGAAAATCCTGAAAGACCTTTTGCTCAGCTGCCACCCACATGTTGTCTTATGCTCAATCGGACAGGGAGTGGTTACATTTTCATTAAAGAAGTCCTCCAAAAGATGCCTTATTATTTCACAAAAGCAGATGGAGTGAAGTAAGAGGACATCATAGAAAAAAATCATAGAAGGGTTTGGGTGGGAAGGGATCTTAAAGATCATCTCATTCCAACATGCCTGCTCCAAACCCTGTCCAACCTGGCCTTGAACACTCCCAGGGATGGGGCAGCCACAGCTTCTCTGGGAACCTGTGCCAGGGCCTCACCACCCTCACAGGGAAGAGTTTCTCCCTAAGATCTAATTTAAACCTACCCTATCTCATTTTAAAGCAATTCCTCCTCGTCCTGTCTCTACACGCCTTTGTCGAAAGTCCCTTTCCAACTCTACTGGAGCCCCTTTAGGCATTGGAAGGGGTCCCAAGGTCTCCCTAGAGACCTTAAGCTCAAGGAGTTACATAAATCATGCCTCTCCCCCTCTTCCCTAGATGCTGAACAGTTTTTCCAGCCTTATTCTGTCATTAATTAAAATTATTATTCAATTCCAAATACAATTATTAAACACATCTTTATTTTCTCTGGATTTTTCTTCTTTGGTAAGGTTTTTTTTAAGCCATTGGGTGCTTTTAAAAGAAGCATCAGATGCCCTCAAAATGAACAAGCCATTTGTTTAGTTTCTGTTATCATTCCTTAATACATTTCTGAGGAGCAAAGACTTACCTGCTTGCCCTGAACTAAAACATTAGTAATAGATGGTGCAAGGCTGTCCACTAGTTTACCTAAAAGACTTGCTGCGAAGCGCACAACAGACCTGAGGGCAGAAAACAGAGCAATCCCACTACATATCACATGCTAGTTTAATGAATTCAGATAGAAATTTGAAGTCTGCCACAGCAGAGATCTCAAAATTAACTCAGTGAATACATACATTATTTACAAAGTGGAATTTGGATCAGATTTTATGTAATCTTCTGCAGATTTTCATTTTTTAGTTCCGATATAGGTTAATGGATCAAAAATATATTTAGTTAGAACTCATTAAACTACCAGCTCCATAAAAAGCTTCTTGTTCTCTTCTTGACATCGTCTTGAAAAAAGACAGGTAAGAGCCAGCTCCTCTGTTATGACATTTTCATCATTTTGCAAGGTAACTTCGGTAATTTTTAAAACTATTCAATGAAGAGTCAGAAAGATTTTGCAAGAGAAGGTACAACACATAACACCAAGGCTTTGCTGTGTGTTCCATGCTGAGGTAATATTTTGCATGTGCAGCATGAAAAGAGACTTGTGTCACCTGCTAGGTTAAAAACAAGTTGTAACTTCTAAGAACCATTTTTCCAAATATGCAGTGGATGGTTAAAGATATGAATATTTAATAATAATTTCCTGACAAAATACAAACCTGACAACCTGTAATTGAGCTTTTCTAGCACAGATTTTGAGGCAACTAAGAATCATTTCTCCACAGAGATAAGGAAGAAGCTGTAATATTCTATGGTGTTAGTAAAAACTCAAACAGGTGATGTTGATTCCGGTGAAAACTGCTACACACTTCTTAAGATCAAGAGCAAAGCATTTCAAAAATGCATTAGCTGATACTATCGAAATGCAAATAAGCAAAAAAAATAATCTCACAGAGCTGCACTTCAGATTTCTGGGCACTTTACCTGTTTCCCATGTACCAGTAAAGTAGTAATATGTGGGGTTATAGAAGAAGAAAATTTCTGTGCAAATGCAGCACTGTAGCGCAACACCAACCTATTGTGTGTCACATGGCAATCATGGAAGAGAAATGAAAAATAGTTTACATATTTTGTTTCTAAAAATACTTCTGATTTTTATTAATTACAAAAAGTACCACCAAGGCATTTTGGTTCTACCTCATTATTGGCAAAGGCCCATTTAACTGTATGAAGAGACAAAAATGAAAAACATATTTACATTTACTGACCTGTTATGAATAGTTACAGAGTGAGAGAACAGAGTTCAGGACAGGGTTGACTTTGATAAAAAGAAATGAAACTTCTACTGAGCTTCAGGGCAAAGAAATTAATAAACAACATGTAAATATCAACCTACTTGCTGAATCCTTTTAAAGTTATTGTGTCAAAGTCCGGCTCAAAGCAAATTACTTCAGGGCAATAAATCTGAGTTAGTGCACCAGATTAAATGATTCATATCTGATCACCAGCCTTCCTACATAAAGCTATTGACAATATTTTATCATGCCCTGTAAGAAATAAGAATATTAACATTCTTCTCACATTATTTCAATTTATTGAGGCTTGTGTACTGGCAATAGCACTCAGTGCAAAACCAGCCTATTGCTTTCATATTTTAAAAGGTAACAGTAAGAAACCGCTTCTTAATTTTTTAAAGCCTATTAAACCAGACCTTCAGCTGCCATGCACCAATACAATTGTCAGGAAAGCTGCCATTTCCCCCCCTTTAAGTGTGTGAGAATCCAGCCTTACTTTCTATACACACATTAGGAAAACAAAATCGGTGTAAGCCAGAAGGAACACAATATTTGTATACAAACCAGAGCTTTCTGCTGCCAGCTCGTCTGTAGATTCTTTC
Organism: Callaeas wilsoni; assembly: GCA_013398955.1. NCBI lineage: Eukaryota > Metazoa > Chordata > Aves > Passeriformes > Callaeidae > Callaeas > Callaeas wilsoni. The sequence goes on from VWPU01002936.1 coordinate 113,507, forward strand.
AATATGCTCAGCAACAGTACCTAAAGGCATTGAACAACAAAAAAAAAAAACAACAAAACACAAGCAGAAAAAGATGCACAGGTTTTCATTTAACAGTAATAAGGCAATTTTGATGAGACCAGTTAATTCTGAATCTGCTTTAGTAAAGCACTTATCTATTATGCTCAACATCTAAAATTCAGATGCAATCAAGTCCCCTGTCTCCCAGTGTATGTTGTTATTCAAGAAGTCAAACCAGATTTCAGCTGAATTTGCTGCACAGGCTATAGAGACACCTATAATATCACCTGTTCTTGCAATATATTGGGGAAAATTAATCTACATATAGCTTTGGCCTATAAAGGTACACCCCATCATAAGGTACATCCTCAAACTGCAGAACCCAAGGTTCTTCAGCTTCTGTTTTTAGGTTTATGTTTTATTGATTGGGTGATTATTTCATGTCAGTCTCAGGAGTCTCCATGCAGGGAATGCAGGGAACTCTTAGCCAGTGACTCAGATCATTTAATACAAGGTGCATATTAAAAAGGTTATCATCACCCACATTTCATATGGGATGGCACCAAAAGGTTTGTACAAGGTAGCTCTGAACACTCAGAGGCATGACTTCACCTTTTTTTGACCTAATTGATTTCAACAGAGTTTTTGAGTTCATCATCGTGACCCAGTGGTTGTGAGCAGTAATGCTGCTTGCTTACAGAGGTTAGGAAGTCGCCTCGAGCTGCTTCTAGGGCAAAGAACACAACCTGTGATGGACTAAAGACAGCTCCTGAGGTTCCCAAAGCCTCACAACACTACAGGTAGCTGGTGGAAAAGGCCACTGCAGAGCCCACGTGGGCCTAATGTGCAGATTCCTACCATGACTTGCAACAAGGCACTGGGTTATCAGCCAGTGAATTTTGTTCCACCTGATGTGGCTTTCCAGTCCTGTGTGCAGTTTTGGGCACCACAATAGAAGAAAGATAAAAAGATATTAGAAAGTATCCAAAGGAGGGATAGGAAGAATGGTGAAAGATTTAGCAGGGAAGCCTTATGAGGAGTGGCTGAGATCACTTGGCTTGCTGAGCCCAGAGAAGAGGAGACTGAGGAGAGACCTCGTTGTGGTCTGCAGCATCCACGAGGGGCTGCAGAGGGGCAGGACCGGATCTCCTCACTCTGGTCACCAGTGGCAGGACTCAAAGAAATGGCTGGAGCTGCACCAGGGGAGGCTTTGTTTGCATAGCAGGAAAAGGTTCTTCCCCCAGAGGGTGGCTGGGCACTGAACAGGGCACTGGGCACAGCACCAGCCTGACAGAGCTCAAGAAGCGTTTGGACGATGCTCTCAGGCACATGGGGGGATTCTTGGGGTGTCCTGTGAGGGACCAGGAGCTGGACTTTGATGATACTTGTGGGTCTCTTCCAACTCAGGATATCCCATAGATTCCATGACATTTTTAACATAGGAATACAGATAAAAGGTATGTTTATGTCAAAATGATAGCTCTTCTCCACATGAACCAGCCATTTTATACCAAAATTAAGAAGCAGGGCTCTGTAACAGGAGGTAAGTCCCACTGCTTGATTAAAAACTAAGAGTATATTATTTAATCTGAATAGCTCTCTTTTTCTGAGGAGTATTCACATATACAAAGCCAATCTTTGGAAAAAAAGACAAAACACCAAACTTTGCAGCACAAAATCCCAAAGCCTCAGTAGCCTTTTCAAAATTGTATTACAGGAATTTAGACCCTGTGCTCTAAAACAAAGCCATAATACAAAACCAGAGCTTCACAGATACATTGAATTGAAGTCAGATTACATCAAAGCAGAATAAAAATTCAGTATAAAGCCTCATACAGATCACACTGCTACAGATATATAGACTTGTCTTATGTTTCCGTTTTCTTTGTAAGGTCAAATCCTTTATTTTTCTCTAATCTATGCATTCAAAATTACTACCAGATACAGCACTGGGCTACAAACAATCTAGAAGCGTTCATATATCCAGCAGCTCATTCCCCACCACACCATCAATTTGCATGTCCTATTTAACGCAGAAATTGCTCTAAATGGCAGAGAAAAGAGCTCCACAACTGCTGGCATGCACAGCTATTATTCATGTTCATTGCAACTCAGCATACAGCTGCTTCCTCAAATGCTCAGAACAGACAAATGGAAGAAGCTCTTACCTTCCCTGGTGATAAAATTCGGCCCTTCCCTTTTAAGCAATATACTCGAGAGTAACGCTTGACTTGCCAGGCAATTGCAGTCCTTAAATAAAAAACAGCAACAACAGAACCACAAACAGCCTTCAGATTTTCACTGAAGCAAAACCAGAACAGCTATTAAAAATTTCAGGTGAAACCTAAGGGCCTTTTTCTCTTTTCAATTTAAAGAAAAGTCTACATATTTTATTTTCAAGGGGATTTCAAAACTATTCCATACTCTGTGTATGCTGTATCCTTGTCACTGCTGCTTGCAGAGGCTTCTCTGTGGATCATATTAAGTTGTAATAATTTGACCTTGGAAAAGTTTCCTGATTTTTCATTCTCAAGTCCTTTAATTTACAGCAGAAATGCTTGTAATGAAATAGGGAAGCAAGTAGAACACTTTGTGTGCTTGTATCAAACACTAGATCTAGAACAGTTACTGGTAGTTTTCCTCTAGATACAGGAAAAAAAAGCCAGATTGGAACAATCCCTTGAAGCCATTAACAAGTTCCCAGTCCATCCAAGTGAATACCCACTGCTCAAGTCCTTTGAATTGCAATTTGTCAATAAAATACCTATTCTTAAGACACCTGGCAAAGAGATCCCCTCCTAGATGGTCATTTAGCACCAAGGACGATTGGGGCAGCGGGGAGAATTGAGAGCCAACAGTTACACATGAAGGGCCAGGAAGTTCTGTGACAAGACAAAGAGGAGGAGTCCCTGAGCATGGAGAGGAACATCAGACACTTTATGTTATTAGCTGTGCCCCAACACTGATCATGCTGATCTAAGCAGGCTGCTGGTAAAAAGAGTATCAGCACGGCATTTCTTATTCACGAGAATGAAGTTACACCGTACTTTTATCAAGTTTTCTTACATTAAGTTTCTGCAGGATCTCATATGTTGACTTGTTTTTCCAGTCATTAATATTTACATCTGGTTGCTGCTCAAGTTCAGAAGCATTGGGAGTACTAGACTGTCTCTTGACTCTTGAATGTTTTGGAAGATCCAGCTCCTCCAAACTCTTAAATACAGGAGCCCTGAAAAATAAGTATTTAATTTCTTCATAGCTCAGAAAATATTTTAATTATCAAATAAGTCATCACTACTATTTACATATAACCTTACTCTTCTGTTTCAGTGATTCTTAGGAAGTCAAGTTGTTCAACAACTGCTCCAGATATTAATGTCTGAAATGAAAAATTAAAAACAAGTTTTAAAATATGTACATAACTATATAGCTGTCTTTTCATCTCAGTATGTTCCTAGTGCTTTCCCTTTAGAAAGTAGTTTGTTTATCTAGAGTTCCAAATATTTTTACACTTTCAGAGTATTTTTTGCTCTTTCATGAAGGAAACGACAGCTTAAGAGAGCAGAAGTGTCTTGGGGCTGCTGTTTCCTTTTTGTTCATGTTCTGTTGTTCTTTTGTCCTGTCTGGCTTCATCAGGCAATGCCCAGCCCCAAAAGCAGGTCTGAGGAAAACACTTGAGAGGGAGGATCTGCATTCCTCAGAGTCCGGCACAGTCCCCATTTTCTGGATCCCAGTGCTCATTATTCCAGGGATGGCTGAAGGCCAGGCAGTTTTCCTGTCAGTCTCACTGGTGTTTCAGGCAGACGCTACAAAGAACATTCCCACTCTGTATTCATTCCCTAACCCAAGCATGCCTGGCCTAAGTTTGCACATCAAATGCAGCTCACAAATACTTCCATCTCGAAAGATTACATAGCTGAAACTCAGTGTTGCATTTATCTGATGTAGTCATTACAACTCATTCACACTGAATTTATACGAATTCCCTATTTATCTACTGCCAGAGGAAATGTATTGTACTACAGTCTTTTTAAAGTTGCTTTTGATGGTTCTCATTAGCTAAATAAAACTGAGTGTGTTTTGTGAACTTTCATATTCCATTTTCATTGTACACGAGTTGCAGTAAAACATTGATCTGTTACGCTGTGAGATGACAGAATATAAAAACCCTGCTTTGCTTTTATTACCGGTGCCATTCATTCTTTGCCTTGCACATCTGCTTGAACACTTGATGACAATGAAGGTAAAAATCAGAAAAGAGCTACAAATCTTCTGAGCATACAAAATTTTAAATTAAATCAGATTTGGTATATTTTACAGGAAAAAAAGAGCATTCACCCAATTAGAGACACACATTCTCTCTAGGCATGTTTAACATGTGCACCTAAATGAAACAGCTGAATACAACTCACAAAGATCAATATACATTTTGTTGGAATAAATGAATTATTCAAGAAAACACCATGAATTAGACGTGTCCCTTGTTCTTTTCCCCAAATCCTCCCCCATAATGAAATAAGACTGCTAATAAAATGTGGCAACTGTGCAGTAAGACAGAGATTCCAGTTCAGCTGCTGGAGCAAGCACACGGTGTCCCAGCACGAAAGGCACCCACCACGCTCTCCACTGGCCTTCAAGCCAAACAAACATTTGTTTGTAGTCTTCCCATGTGCTCTTTTTAAAGGCTAACAAACAAAGCAAAGACCAGTGACTGTCAACACCTCAAACCCTTTAAAACTCCTCCTTACTTTTTTTATTAGAAAAAGGATCTTTCCAGAAGGTCAGTGAGTATGGAAGGGAAAGTTAACTGCCCGATGGCTGTCCACTGTAGTGCTTAAAATAAGGACACAGGTAGATGGAGAAATTTCCTGTCTGATAAATCTTGCAAGGCAAGAAAGTCATTGCAGTTAAATTTAAAAAGAACAACAAACAAACCAAACCACAACAACAACCCTGTAGCCAAATACAGGGTTTTCCACGGGCACTAATGGCATTTGCTACAGGAAGAGTCAGTGGTACCAGGAGAGACTACATGACCTACATGTGATCAGGAGAAATACATAAATACTTAAAGATTCCAAGGATATCTTAAACCATCATAGCTAGGAGCACTTCCTTTCCTAATGACCCAGATTTTCTACAAATTAATGATTTTCTAGGGAACAGGAAGTCATAACTCTGTCTTTAGTCTTCTCTCTCACAAGAAAAGGATAGTTCAATAGGTGTAAACTAAGATTAACTAGCACACAGGAGTACATAAGATCAGCACCTGTCTTGGTAATTTTCACATTTTAATGAAGAAATGTTCCTGCTTTAAGATTCATTCAAACAGCAAAGATGTTAAAAGTAGATCTTAGTTCTTGTAAGAATTTTAATACACATGAAGCACCTTTTTTTCCCCTCCGTGATTACATAATCAAAAGAAATCCCTCAGTGCTTGACACCATGGCTTTATCCTTTGGTAGTAATTTCACAAGACTGCCTAACAAAAAACACCCTTTTCCCTTCTGAAAATCCTCTGTGAAGATTATGACTTTCAAAAGACTCATCAAAAGGAATTAAAATAAACCCACGTTTCTGTAGAGAAAACAACCAGTACCGAACGTCTTTGAGTCTTGACTCCTTACTTTTATGAAACTAAATAAAGTCAGAAGTCACATAAACCCCAAAAGTAGTAAGAATACATGTACCAGTACCAGGAGATGAGAACACAACAGTCAGGAGAAACATCTTACCTGAACTCTGTCAACGTGAACCTTCACTCCTCCGACCATTCCCTTTCTAAAGGCTGCCAGCATATCCAATATGGGACTGAATCTGCTCCCTCTGAAATTCGAACCAGAACTCCATTAATCTTGCACTCAGGTAAATCCCACACTGCAAATCCTGCTTTTCCCTCTCCCTACCTTATGTTGTCTTCCCGGATCAGCACCATGAACAGGGGCCGGCCGTGCATTTTCCAGTACTGCTTAATGAACTGCAGGGCGTTCTGGGCAAGGAAGAATGTCAGTCACAAAACATCCCGAACAACACAACAAGCACAACCTACCAGAACACAGCACAACACATCACAAGACCTCTAGCCCTGAAAACCCCAGCAGGTTAAAAATGAAACACCTTAGTTAATAAAACACCAATGGATTTCCACAACAGCTACGAGCTGCTGTCAAGCCCTGCTGTTTCCTAAGTGTTCTGATAACACTCCTAAGCAAATGTATGGATCATGGAGCAAACCATGAGACAGTGCAGTGCTCTGAACTACAGGCAACGACCCAGAAAACGTGTGTGGGCATCCAGAGCTTGAACCCCAGCCGCTGGGATGGAATCACCAGGGCCACCTCCTGTGCACCGACGTCGCTGCTCCAGCCCAGGGCACGTGGCACGTGAGCTCTGCACTGCTGCCAACCTCACAGGCAGGGAAGGGGGCAGGTTTTAATATTTGAGCAAAATCAAGTTGTGCCTCCTCCAGGTAAGGCTTTCATATTTCCTGTAAACACCAGTCTTGTTCCTTTTTTCAGCCAGGAACATTTGTTCTCCCAAAGAAACAAATGATAATTTGCTTGCTGCCCTACAGCATTCCAAATCACTTTGGGGGCAGTTTTTTTGTCACAGAGAGATACTCACACTGGGCTGACAGGATATTTGTCTCAATACACTTTCTAGCTGCAAGTTTATTTTTGTATTACAATAATACACACTGTACTGTGTTCCCCCTTCAGTCTTCTGTTTCATCAGACTGCACAGTTTATTCACCTACAGACTATCTTTCTCAGTTACTCAAAGGAGAAGTTACAAATACCTTAATGTCATCAATCAACATCATAACATCCTGAGACATGTAGAAATCACTGAGATCAAAAATGATCGAGTAGCAAACCACGGTCTTCCCTAGTATTCTATAAATCTGTTGAGACAGAAAACTTCCATTACTCTTTTCTTTAAAACATTCATAAGAGCCAAATACAAGGACTTGTAAGTCATAAAATATGCATAAAATAACATCACATTTAAATTCTAGTTAAAATTATACAGAGATTAAATGTTTATCTAAAATATTTATCAAAAACGAGAATATAAACTTTTCTTGCAACAACCTTTGATGTTCCAAGGCATCCTATAGGTCTGTCTGGTCTTCCAGATAATCCCAATTTCTCATTGACTCCCAAATGGAAGTAAGCCTGTGAGAAAGAATCATGAAAATTGATAAAAACCTAGACACCAGCGTTTCTCATGCTCCTGCCACGTCTCACAAAGAAGGCTGTGTGCAGTCTGCTTTGATTAGAAAATGATTCAGAAAATGTGGCTGTTATTTCTATTCAGCATTGGGTTTTTTAGAAAACACTTGCTGTTTCCTATATTAGGTTTCCTTTTTAACTTCTTGCTCCTATTACTTTTCTGTTCTATATAAGTAAAATATTTATTGATTTTTCAAATTGCTTATTGAAATCATTTTTTAAAGGATCATTGGCATTTATTGGCTAGCCAAATTTGCCTTCTGTAATGCTTTTCCAGAGTGGATACAAAAGTAAAACAGTAATATAAGAACCCTTTAAAAATCTTTATTCTAATTTTAGTACAAATCTGGAAAATTAATGCATCAGCAACACAAGCAAGAGGGAATTATCTCATTATTCATCGCTTGATTCTTATTAGAGTTATCTATGCCTAGCATTACTTCAACAGATACGATTTTGCAAAAATAATCTTCATTTATTATAGTGTATGAGAACAAAACCGTAAGAAAACAACTAATCTGTGAGCAATACAGTATAAATGTACCACTTAAACCTGACTGAAAGATGTAATTTTTCCTTACTTGGCCTGTTTTAGGTAAGGAACCCACCATTACTGCAGAATATTCAGAATTCTGAACATTTTCCAAAGTTCAATCTTTCTTTATGTTACAGGAAGACAATTCAGAAGCAAATGAAAGCAAACACTTGAACAAACATTACACTCAATAGCTTTTTATTGCTGTCAGCTTGGGGCCCTCCTGATCCTGCCCATGTTTCTGCATTAATACCAAGAGCTATCTAAAAAAAAAATAATCAGAATTACCTACGTGACCTGTTCATCCAGAGTAAGGAACTGTATTCAAATGGGGAAGGATGGAGACATCAGAACACTGATAGCCTTCAATAACCCATCCCTGCATAACAAAGCCAAACAGTGCTGAACCTCTTCTTGTGGTAAATAAGGGAGACTGGAAGAAGGCAGTACCCAGGGCAATTTAACACTAAAAGACACTAAAAGAACCTTCATTTTGCTGGAATGCAGAACATGAAATGCCTCCTTAACAAAAGCAGAACTGCATTAGCAGTGTAACATTGTCTGTTTCCTTGCAGACTCTCTAGCTGGAGGCCCCACGTTGGCACAGGCTACTAAAGCAGTGTTCTCCTCCAGTGAGTTCTCCATCCTGACCTGTTACCATCAAAGCTTAGATGCAGCACCAGGCACTGAACACGCACAGTTTCATTCAAGTCCAGCTGCTTCAAGCACCTTTGGTTCTTTCTTATTAAAAAGCTCTTCAATTCTGGATTAGCAGAGCTGCTAACAGCAAGAAGTGGCTGTGGAAGCAGACTGGGCTGTCGAGTTCTTCTCCTGCGCTTTACTTCTACTCCAGATGCACTTTTTTCCTACGTATTAGTGTANAGGTTGATTTACAAGCATGACCCAAACTGCAGTGGTCTTGCACACCACCTGTTTCTGTGCTCCCTTTCCTCTCTCAGTCCATGCCCAAGGGGCATTCTGCTCTTCTCCTGTGCTCTACTTCTACTCCAGATGTACTTTTTTCCTACGTATTAGTGTATCTTGTCCCATTTTATTGTTTATCTCTTCCTTCCCTTTTCATTCCCCTGCTGCCCTCACTTTGTGGATCTGTTTATGTGACTTCAAGTTGTACTTTCAGTCCCCGTCCATTTGTTTTACAGCACTTTTTTGGCCACATGTCTGTTAATAATTCTAGAGATTTAAACTGTTATCATGTGCTACTAGAGCAGCTCAAAAGCTTCTGATTAAATTAAATTCTCCTAAGAATTGACAACATCAGACTAGGAAATACTGAGATCCATATTTTCCATGGATCAACCTGCTATTCCCCAAAATACATTGACTGCTCCATCGCTGGCTTCTTCTCCCCTCAAAGGATGAGAAGTACTACCAGGAGTTTTTGTTTCTTTGCTTTTTGGTTCATACTGGTTATTGGCATAAGCCCAGAGATCAAACCCAGTTCTCCTAACACCCCCAACACTCTCTATACTTCACAGCTCTGGCAGAGCCTTTATTAGAAGCCCATTAGGAAGAGGTTTTGTATCAGGTGAATTAATATTTTCATGGCACTCCTTTGAAAAGTAAATTTTGATGAGGCAGCTGTACCTACCCATCATGAGGATAAAGGAAGTGTCAGAATTGCCAGATGTCTCAGCAGCTTTAGAAAAATAAATCCTAACACAGACTTTTTCGTAGATAGGAATTTAATTGATAATAATAAAACTTAATGAAAGTCTCATCTTTTTGTCAGGGAAACCAAAGAAGTGATGGATGACAGAGAGACAATATATACTTCTATAGTAAAGTCATGGAGTATTCATTTGTTAAACCAAAGTTTCAGGTACAGAATTTCAGGACAGATGTAGACAAAGAGAACATATTTTGGAATATATTATCATGAAAGCTAGTGAGTAAAAATGGGTTCAAAAATGAAGAAGGATGAATGGAAACACAGATATTCCTCTTCTCCCTGTTTTAGTACTCAGGTGTTAGTGGCAGCCATTATTTGGGGTAAGCATTTTTCTGAATAAGCCACAGCCAGGTTTTAGTACATCCTTCATCCTCGCGATCTTAAGAAACCTGAAATATGTTGCTCTATTCTCTATGTTTGGGTTTACTTTTTTCCTGTGTCCTGCAGACTCCTGATACAGATCATGGCACTGGCCATGTGAGCTGATTTCCAAGGGACAGCCGCACACAGGGATCTGTTCTACAACTGGGACCTGGGGGCTGGCAAACAGAATCTGTCACTGCACTGCCCCGGACATTCACGGCTCTTGGCTGAGAGCATCTGCACACCGCCAGGTCACACAGGAGCTTTGTGTGCCTGATCTACAGCCAGGCCTAGCAGGGCCAGCCTGGGACTGTAAGGATGTGGGTGGCCCTCAGGAGCCTCCTTGCCCCTACAGAAAACAGAGCCTTCAGGAGGATGAAGGGCATCCTGAAGATGATCCTTCATCCCAGGATTTTCTAACTGTGGGATGTTAAATGTGCTCAGCTAAAGAGGAGAACCAAAAAGGATTTCAAACCCAAAACTTCCTGAATATAGTCAGTCCAAGGGAAGACAGTGAGAGAGATGTGGATATTGCCTGTTGCAGGGGCTGCACTATGAAATCCTATGATGCTTTATGCCTACTGCCTTAATCCATTTCTTTGACTTATTGCTCATTTGCTTGTTTCACCATCAAGATTCATCCCTTTTACCAAGCTACTAATGTTATTAAAATTTTATTATTCATTCATTATACTTTGAAAGTGGCTCAGGCAATAAGCCTAATCAGATAATATAGAACATGTGGGATCCCACATTTCCCTGGAAGCTCCAGGCATCTGTAACTTCCAGTGCCAGCACACCTTGCAACTGCATTAGGAGGACAGAAATATGTAGACAACAGCTTAAGGAGATACAAGATTAACAGCTTGATAGAAATTCTTATTTTACAAAAGAAATACACAGATGGATAACTAATTTTAAATGCAGAATTCCTTACTTTGACAAGTTCTTTCTGAGCCCATATCTGAATTGGTTCCACCTGCTGGGGGGTCTGAGTTTGGATTCCGTATGTGTTCAGAAAAACTTGTAGGCTACAAATGAAATACGGATATATTTAATGACAAATCACAGAACAGTTTTAACAATTCTCTTGGCAGCAGATGTATACAAGTAGCAGTATTTTATTCTACACCATTTCAGATGTATTGTTCAACCCTTCCTTAATACATAGGTACTCAACAAAAGTAAATACATACCGCTGGCTTTCTGCTATCAGGGCCACATGTACCACCAAATCATTTTCTAAAGGACCCTAGAAAATAATGGCAAAATCATTACTAGCACTGCTAACTAAAGATTTGATTCAATACAGCATGACCAGGGACAATGGCTATTTAAACAATTCACAACTATGACAGACAGCACTGTCTGCATTGCTTTTTCTTATGGTGTGAGCAAACTGAAAGATTTGTAAATCTCAAGACTACAGGAAGCCTGTCCTCCAATAATACTCTGCAAGACACATTCTGGAGAATTAGTAATAAATAGATTTCTGTTAATCATTACACTGTTTGGATTAGTTTGGGGGTTTCTTTACTTAAGAAGAACTACATAGGGAAAACATTTTATTTCATATAAAAATTTAGAATTTATCCAATCAATACATCTCCTATATACCTAATACGATTTGATGTTTTGATACATATTTTTGTAGTGAGTGAAATTATTCAGCCTTTTGGATAAACAATAAAATTCACTAGAAATAATGACCTGATGATTTCAGTCCTTTACTCTGAAAAACTGTCATCAGACAGCTGCTCTTTAGTGACTTGAAAGACATATTACATTTTACAGGAGACGACTGCGTTTCCTTGCATTGTTTATTACACAGACACTTCATGTTTGAAATAAATACCAGTATTTTACACCAGGAAACCATGCAAATAGGAGTGAATTCAACGTGTTGGGTGAAATCATTGACTTGACTTCCTGGGTCTGGAACTGGCAATTCACCTTTCCTGTCTCTGGAGGAACGAGCTATGAACTCTCATATGACCCTAACAACCCTCCTGGTCCTTGTTCACTCCCCTGGCATTCGGGGACGGTAAAATAACACAACTAAGAGCAGCTCACAGTTTCATTGCTAAAATGCTTTTTGTCTACTTTTGCCTAGAAACTACCAGAACATAAATGACAGAAGTTAAACACAGCTTCTATCGATTATATAAAAAGACGACATTTTTTGTGATGATAGAGGGATAGACATTGATTTAGAACAAGAAGTTCAGAGGGAACACTTGCTTGCTCAGGCAGCTGTGAGCTTTGATATCAATAAAGATCTTTGCAGAAGATTTGCAGAAGAAATTCTTGGTAACATTTTCCCAGAAGTCTGTCAGCACTACGTTTGCACTAAAAACTTTGGACTTCTTGCCACATGAAGTAAGTTTCTGATGAAAGTATGTGCACAAAGACCAGATGAAGAAGTCAGACGTTCAAGTGACATCAGAAGATTTTCCCGCTCCGAATAAGATCACTGTGCTATCACCTGCATTTTTACAAACAGCAGGAAAACTCAACCCAAAACTCAGCCATAATCACTGTGTATAAAACAAAAAGCAAAAGCCTCCCCCACCTGGAAGTGAGAGAACCTCTTCCAAGACTACTGATTTGTACACAGCCTGTAATCTAACTTGGGCACTGGCCTTTGAGTTAAGACTCAATTGTTACCCTCTCAATAAAGAAGTGAGCAGGACTGTGCAACCACAGCCTGTAAATTGTACATAACCCCTGAGTTCTGCCTCTCACACACAGCCAAGGACAGGATTCACTTACAGCACTCAGTAAGTGGTGGTTCTAACACAGGCCAGAGCTACACAAATGAATCCACAGCACAACTGGCACAACACAAAATCTGTGTCAAAACCTACTAGATCTTTCAAAGTATTGTGGAAAAAAATGTAACTATAATTGCAGTACAACTACAGGATTGCTGCAAGATTAAACAGGAAGTTACTGTTACTGTCATTTGACATGTCACAGCCTGGAGGATCACAAGTAGTGGCCTAGAGAAACACAGATCAAAATAATAGACAAAACACTCAAAAAAAGGAAGTCACCTCCTTTTCCAGTGATGATTGTGCTATACAGTATTTGCTGGATATTTTAAAAAATGAGATATGGAAAAGCGTTAAACTGCTAAGTATTCCACTAGATAAATCTTGTTGTTAAAAATTCCATTTTAACGTCTTGGCTTTCTCATTTGTCTAATAAGGCCAGCTCCGGTATGGTTCTCACAACATCCATCACTGTCTCCCCAAGACACCACAACAGCTCCCCTTGCCCAGGCTCCCCCTCCTGCCTTGTGTTTCCACCTTGGATTCTCAGCAGAAGGGTTGGTTTCAGCTGTATTCTGCATGCTGTGCAGGTGATAAATATACCTCAGAAGAACAAGATAAAAGACTGATTAGTTGTTCTTTCTCTCCAAAAAGGAGGGGGGGAAAAAAAAAAAAAAAAGGTTTTAGTCAAGGTTATAAACTGCTGGAGGTAGGATAAAGGGAAAAATCCCTGACTCCATTCCTGGCACAGGCAGAGAAGGCAGCTCAGTATCAGCCCTTTGCTGCACTCTCACTGCACAGATGTTATCACTGTGCCTTTCTGCTTACACTGCCAGGAAACCTCAGAACTCTGAAGGAATCCCATTCATTGTGAGCAGGGGGGCAGAGCACCGCAGAGCCCCGACGCAAACGGCACCCACCGGGCTTCCCGAGCACCCGGGGCGAGGAGAGGCAAACGGAAACAGCACCAAACTGGCCAGGCTGCACCTCACTCACCC